>JAAGWP010000373.1:0-127920 GCA_013266165.1 Fusarium graminum
ATTATAATACAGAAAGAAAAGTGTTAGGAGATAGCTGTAAACGATGCAACACGCTTAAAGGGGATTATTGAGGATGGTAGAATGTGTGATATTGGGTATTGTTGAGGTTATTGTTGTAGATTGCAGGATTATGCCGTCTTCTTCCACTGTGTGTAGACACCAATTACACTGCTCAGAGTACCAGTAAGACCAACAACACCATCATCGAGGAAGCTGACCCAGCCGAGGCCGGATACAGGAACCAGGATATCGCACAGATCGCAGAGCAATTGCTTCTTGGCAGCGGCGCGTTCACTGTAAGTATGTCATTAGTAAACCATGCTGAAACACCTGGCGAGGGCAATTCTTGACTTACATGGAAATGGTTTTGCTCTCGACAACACCCTCACCTTCCTTTAGATCGACCTTGGATGCGCGCGCGCTCAGCTGGCGCAGGGTGTACAGCTGGCCGACAATACTAAAGGCAATACCAATAGCCCAGGATCTGTAGGCTTCCTGCTGGAAGCGCTTGGCGTGCTGCCACTTCCTGATGCCGGCAGAGTCGGGAATGGTGAGGGCATCGCAAGTAAGGTAACCGGCGTAACCAAGCTGGCGACCGACCTGGGTGTACTTGAGGATGGGATCGAGAGACTTTGAGTCGGAGGCGACGGCGGCGGCCTTGTAGTGCTCGACGAACTTTCCAGCGCGGAAGATTTTGCGGAAGAGACCGAACTGCTTCTTGAGGGCGTTCCAGGGGGCGACCTTATCCGGGGTTGCGTTTGTGCGGAGGAGGTACCAGGCGTAGAAGCGTGCAAAGTATTGGAAGACGCGCATGAGCTTGTCGCGACCGAGGGTGGTGGCCATGTAGCGCAGGTAGTGCGCTACCGTGGGGTGATAGACGAGGGCGTCGGCGACCATGATGACGATGGATACTGTGATGACGATTGGGCGGAGAGAGGAATAGGTTCAATAACGAGGTGGTATAGAACAAGTTATGCGACAGCTGATGGAGGTACGGAATTACGGTTCTCCAGTAAAAACCCGGCAATTACTGATGGGCAGAGAAAAAAGCTTGGACGGGGTCAAGATGGAGTAACGATGGAATTGATGGAGATGCAAGAAATAAGTTTCCAGGCACGGGAAAAGCTGGGGAAGGGAACGCGAATGGTGTCAATAAGGTGTAGTTTACGGATAGTCCCTTACGAAGATTGAGCTGGGAGGCGGAGACTTGACCGAGATACCGAGGTCCGCTCACGAGATCTTGTGTAAAACTGTTGCCGTTTTGGGCGTTTCGGGGGGTTAGAGCTCTAAATTCGGGTATTGTTTGAAGGGGGATGGGGGAGGAGTTGCCTGTTTGACGACTAGAAGAAGAACAGAGAAGAGCTTGGTTTGATGAATCTCTTCTGTGTCGGCTTTTTTTTTTTACCTTTTTTGTTACTTGAATGTGATAAGAAAGATGTTTCCAAGTTGTGATCTTGTCAATGATGAGTGAGTAACGGCACATGTCCGAGGCCTTTAAACCTCGGAGACTGTCCGTCAGGGATTGCTATCTCAGCTATCAGCTGTCAGCTCAGCTCCAGTGTTCCCGTGGAAAGTGAAAGGTCCCGGGTAGCCGGATAACCTTTGATCCGATCCCGGACCTGATCGCAGTAAAGTTCAAAGAAGGATGGAAACACATGAATGATATACGTTGGAGACCAGACCCCAACTACAAAATAAGACAAGACAAGGCATGAGATAACAAAGGAACCCCGTCACTTCCAATGCTCGGTGTTTTGCTATGCAAGGCAAGCCGAAGCTTCGTCTGGTGCCCGCTCAAACGTCAATATGAGCGAGCCACCCCCACCGGCAGAACACGTTTTGCGGGGGCTTTGGGTGGCTGTGACGACAAAGACTCCCAGCTTGATCGTGATTCCCCTTTCGGCTCACCTTGATTTCTCATGCTCCTCGGGGAATCACCCCCGAACTCCCCCACTGAGCCAGACCGTCATGTCACTCCAAATTGTGGGGGAAGAAACCGGGTCCTAAACTTGGGCCTTACAAGTTTGGAGACCCCGGGAAATCCTCTTGAGCCGCTTCCCCTCGGCCGGCAAAGGCCTAGAATACTCAACAATGGAAGCACCTGTCGGGTCACGATGGGCCATGGGCCATGAGATTCCGATTTGAGGCGTTCCCTCAGGGCAATTGGCGCCTCATGGTTGGTGCAATTCACCATGGCATTACCTACTCGGTCTTGTTGTTGCGGTCCAGGGCCCATCTACTCTACTGTCTAGGTACGTAAGGCGTTGCGCTCGCACGGATGGGGCCCGACGTATCGAGTTCCATTGATCGTCATGATCGATGTCGCGGTCTCTGCTTTTGCTCAGGTTCTTTTACATAAACGTAGTCCCCCGTTCCCGAATTCTCGTCTCGTGCCTCTTTCTACTTCCCTCCCTCTTCGTCTTCCTCCTCCTTCAACTCTCCTGTCGACTCCAAGATACCCTTATACCCCTCCATCATAACCTTACTCTTTTGTCCTCGGCTTAAACCTTCTCCCGGTCTAAGCTCTCGTCTCATTCTCCAACTTCCCCTCTGCCGATCAATTTTCTCCTCCATTCATCCTATCTACCAGAAACCATGTCTACCACTACTAGCGGACAAGAAACCGAGAAGGTCAACACTCACATTGTTACCCTTACCCGCTTCCTCACTGAGGAGCAGGCCAAGCACCCCGAGGCTACTGGTGACTTCACGTAAGTTCATGACCCCGTACTTCTCAATCTCATGATGAGCATACTGACAATTACCTCTCAGTCTATTGTGTCACGCCCTCCAGTTCTCATTCAAGTCCATTGCCTACTACATTCGACGCGCTACTCTAGTCAACCTCACTGGTTTGGCTGGTTCCTCCAACTCCACCGGCGACGATCAGAAGAAGCTCGATGTCATCTCTAATGACCTCTTTATCGAGGCCATGCGCTCCTCCGGCAAGTGCTCACTCCTAGTCTCCGAGGAGGAGGATGAGATCATCTACTTTAAGGATGCCCATGATGCCCGCTACGCTGTCGCCTGCGATCCCATTGACGGATCCTCCAACTTGGACGCCGGTGTCTCTGTCGGTACTATTTTCGCCATCCACAAGCTTCCTGAGGGCTCCAAGGGTGTCAAGGAAGACATTCTGAAGCCCGGCACCGAGTTGCTTGCTGCTGGCTTCACCATGTATGGCGCCTCTGCTCAGCTTGTCATCACCATGCGCGGCGGAACCGTCAACGGCTTCACTCTTGATAACGGTGTCGGCGAGTTCATCCTCTCCCACCCCGAAATGCGCCTGCCTAAGTCGCGTGCCATCTACTCTGCCAACGAGGGTAACTCGCTGTACTGGGAGGACAAGACCATCGACTACTTCAACTCTTTAAAGCAGGCCCAAGAAGACGGCAAGCCTTACAGCTCGCGTTACATCGGTTCCATGGTTGCTGATGCTTACCGAACTCTTCTATACGGAGGTATCTTTGCTTACCCCGCCGACAAGAAGAGCCCCAAGGGCAAGCTCCGTATCTTGTACGAGTGTGCGCCCATGGCTCTCATCTTCGAGAATGGTTAGTTTATCACATAGCATTTTCACCTTCATTCAGCTAACCTTTTGTTTCTAGCTGGTGGTCAAGCTGTCGACAGCAAGATGAACCGCATGCTCGAGGTGGTACCCGAGCATATCCACGACAAGGCCGGTATCTTCATGGGTAGCTGGGACGAGGTCGAGAAGGTGAAGAAGTTCCACAGCTAAGGGAAAACAATTACGGCGCTCTGGCCTGGGACCATGAATTTAGTTAAATATCAAAAAGCGAACCTCATGAGTGAATGAGCATTTAATGATCATATCTATTTACCACATCTTTTCCCCCCATTATGCAAAGTGTCGTCATGCTGAGATGTCATGATCGCGAGCCATCATGGAGGCGGTTTAGTCGGTGATGTCATATGCTATAGTGTCTTTGGCATCAAAGTTACACATGCGAAGAAAACTGTTTTGATACAAGTTGATCTAGGTAATAGTCGTGTTGGCATTACAGCATGCGCATTCTAATTAGTGATTTGCAATACTGACATGCATTGAAGACAGGATGTTGGTAATAGGGAGACTGTTTCAAATGCAGTCGAAATATACGACGTTGACTAAACCGATTCATTCGTGTAGTTCCTCCCAGCAGCTCGAGACCGGAATGAAGTGGCATTCATGAGAAGCGATGACATCACGCTTTGGTCTTGAATTCAAGTCACACCAGAACCTAGAGTTGAATCCCTGTGTCAGTGGTCAGGTCGCCGAACTGTGGTTTGAAAAGATCCATCCGACTTCGTTTGCTAGTCTCCTGAGAGAGAGGGTCGACACTTGGGACACAAAGAGCCACCTCCATTGGAAATACCACAAAACAATGCTTTTGTTTATTTGTAGTCGACCTGAGTGCACAATGGACGTGAAATATCTAGCACGATTACAAAAGGCCACAGAACAAAGCCTTCCAAGCAGGACGAGTACTGGGTTTCGCCTCAAGAGTAGGTGTCTTCAGATCTTCCTCGTCTTCACTGTCGTCATTGCACTTCTTGACAGCAGCGATTGAATTGACAACCAGCTTGAAATCTCCATCCTGCTTATCAAAGAAGCTGTACCAACGTCAGCAACTCAATGTTATATACCCGCAACGAGAAGACGAAAAAGACTTACCTTCGCGTCATGAGAGATATTCTCTTGACATCTTCGACCTTCAAGGGCTTAGGATCCTCGACGTCCCTACCGCGATACGTGGCTTTGAACTCATCCCACGTCTTTAGCAAAACACCACCCTCACGCGGCGCCTCAAAGTCCACCTCCCAGCTCACACCCGCCTCGTCCCTACCGTCCGTCCTCTTGCCTGGAATCGTGTCCTTGACATTGAGCGTGAACTTGTGATCCGAGCTGCCCGCGCCCAGCACGAGCTGCAGGCCCGCCGTGTGGGAGAGATCCAGCGCCAGATCGCCCTTTGTGCGCTGCGAGGCAAAGCCCGCACCGCCGAGCGTCTTGGTGTCCAGGTGGCCGTGGTAGATGGCCTGCGTGGGGCTCGAGACTGTCAGGTGTGAGATGCTAGAGCCGCCGCGGACGCGGTCGTCTGAGGCAGTCCAGAGACTGTTGTCCCAGGGTCTTTGTTTTGACAAAAATGTTAGCTTTGATTGCAGAAGAGGATGTGGTTTACACGTACTTGGTACCGCCGTAGAGAAAATTTACGTGACTGTTCATGGTTATACTATTCAATTGATGTTTCGTGAATGAAATGAGTTGAAATGGGTGATGTTTTCATGTGTTGGGCTTGTTAGAGTGGATGACATAATGGAGTTCGGTATATCACTACCGTGACGGCAGTTGCTACCTACCTAGGTACCTATAGTGCTACCCCAGGTAAGATAGTAGACCAGTAGTCTGTCTGTCTACCTTGCGTAAAGCGATAAATTGAGCGGCACAGCGTAGTCATTGCTCATAATTGTTTCTAAGGATGCGTGTGTGAGGATTTAAGGAAGTTTGATTTTGAACAAGTTTTTGTTTATTTGGATATTTTCAACGCGCCATGAAGATGTCTTGTCCAAGACTGCCAAGGATCCAATGGCACTACTGAACAAAGGCAGCCAACTACCACATCTGTCGCGCCGCTTTAGGGTGAGCCGTGCAACTTGACCAACATTTACAAATAAGAAATTATAAACAACACCTGCGAGTGCCTTACTGCGGCTCGGCCCACACAGAAGCCAGAGTGACAACGACGCACTTTTTACGATATGTTCCCTGTTTTGTTGCTGACGATGGTGAATTGGCGTGCCATATTTTGCCCTTTCTCAGGCACAAAAGCCAGAGACCCCAACGAAGTTGAGCTTTGGGTCTCAGCACAAGCAATTGGTACCACCATCGAGCATATGGATGCCGACAGTATTCAGGTAGTTTGACAAACCTGAAACAACGTATTAGTAGCAGCTCTAAATTTGGCAATCATGTGAAATGCGTGGAAAGCGTAGGCACTCACTCGACGAAACCTGCAGCATCGCCTGTGCCCTGCGGAAAGTCGTCTTTGCTTCCTGTCCAGAAATCGCCACCACGCGGCAAGCGTAGGTCTATGTACTTTTCCAACAACCACAGCGCATCATTCCGATTGGGCGATTGAGTGGTTTCGGGGCTCTTATTCGGAGGTTTTTCACCTTTGTCTCCAATGGGCGATGCACGCAAAGCTTCAGGATATTCCGAAAACTCGGCAGCAGATGCCTCAGAAGGGTTTAATGAGGCAACAACAGATACACCATTACCCCTGATAGTTTTCCAAAGAGAAACAAAACCTTGACCGGATTCGCGGCTTCCCATCACCGAAAGTGGTAGAGTGCATGTTGAATTGTACGCAGGCACTCTGAGCGTGAAACCTGTTGGAGTTCGCAGGTCAATGCCAAATTCAGTGAAATGGACTGTTCGCTTATCATCTTTTTCAAGTGGCGCAATCGAGGGGCCTAACTTGATCTCAGTGGTTATTTCCAAGTCATCGACTGATGTGTACCTCAATCGAACGAGGCCTCGTTGTGAAACCTCAACGTTGTGTCCATCAATATGATTTAAACCAACAGATGGAGTACTGCCCGATTTCCCCCTCGTGCAACCAGCGAGCCAATCTGACTGAATAACCATGAAGCTCTGAGACGCTCGCTGTAGTGATGCTTTCTCTAAAGCTATGTTATCACCAGTTCGGCTAATAGCACCCGGTCCACCGAAAGTCTCGACGAACTTTTGACGTTCTAGTTGTGGCTCGTTAGGACTTTGGGCTTCCATGGAAGCGGCAATCCAGACGTCTTGCTCCAAGCTCTGAAAGAAATCAATCCAAGCTACTTTCCCTGAGGCCCAGCCACAAAGACTGGCGGTTCCGTCTGCAAACAACGCCTCAGCTTGTTCGAGTCTAATAGCGGAATCAGGCAGGCCTTTGGTCAGGCCACAACGCTCGAGGGCTAGCTTGTAACGATATGGAGGGTGGACAACCTTCGATGCTATTGCGAACAAGGAGGGTAAAATGAACGATTCAAGCTCCTGCTGTATGTCCAATCTGTTATCTCCCCGTGTAGAGGCTCTTTGGTCGTTCGAGGCGTTGATCGGCTCTGTCCATCTCTGCTCAAGGAGGAAACTGGGCAATCTTTTGATGTAGCTTTGGATTACAGCATTCTGAAAAGTCTTGACACATTTCAAAAACTCGTTATAAAACCCATGCCAGTTATGGTCCCATTGAGGATCATGTGCGGCATGGAACGGCGTGTCTCCAACCATCAAACCTCCAGTAAATTTGTGGACGCTGGCCGCGACAGCAAAGAACTGCTTATACATGACGACTTTTTCTCTCAACTTGGGAGCAGACTGAGAGCAGTCATGGTTTTGGATGAAATTATGGACTCTTCTCCATCTGTCCAGGGTGTTGTCTGAAGGTCCCCAATTACTCGACTTCAAATTGGCTCGTGAGTCTTGCTCTAGGTGAAGGTCTGCCTCAAAATGGTCGCGAGATCTTTTCTTCGAATTCACCGCCCCCACTGTCGTATCAGATCGCAGAACAATTTCTGAAGTAACCGCATGTGATAGGTACAGATCAAGCACCTTTTTCCGGTCGTCTGAGACGATGAATTTGTTGCAAGCCTGCGATATGTTGGTCGACTCTATGTGGCCTAACTTCTTGCAAGTCATTATCGCCAAGGTGTCAACATCTCTCTCAGTGGCGAATTCGAATTTGGCTGCTTCCAAACTTTTAAAGTATCCTGCCTGACCTAGTGTGGTACTTGCCTCTAATTCGAGTTCGATAAGTAGTTTGGGTCGTGAATGGCGTAAGGTTTCGTCTTGTGACAACAAACGGATCGCAGTGTCTATGAACACCCAAGTCGCCACCCACGGGTACCAAAACAACTTGTCATGGCTCGCTGTTGTTGGATTTCTGGCATAACTGCCAGGATGGAGGTGAGGGATTATGATTGTTGGGCATTCACTGCCTGGGATCGCCACTGTTGTCGGTACACCGACTTGCCTGAGGAAACTGTATTCAGGTTAGAGATTGAAATATGGTAGTAAATCTGAACATACGAATCTGGTGGGGAGAGTGGCCGCGATGGCTGGCACAGCCAAGCATAAACTTGGTTGCCAAACACTACTACAACAAGTGGCTTAATCAGCCTGAGCCACAAGTTAAATAATTCCTGAACTTAAGTTAGTCATGATGTTTAGACTAGGAAGAAATGATACCAACCCTGGATCGCCTCCTTTGGTCAGAGTCCATGCCTGGCCAGTTCTGGAGCTGATTAAAGCTAATCAGGTCCTCCAAGGGCTTGATCGAGGTGTTAGAGCTACCGGTTTCAGACGATGCCATAGACGTTAAGATGCTTCTAAGAAGGCCACTTGTAGCGTTCACACCACTTAGGATCTGGGTGCCATCCTCGATACTGTTAAGTGGCGGCTCTTGACCACAGATAGCGAGGAGTGAATGCCCACGAATCCATGATTTGGCGACAGCCTGTTCAGAAGTACCGGTGATGTATGTACTTCGCTCGTGTTCCTTTCTTTTCTCCTTATTCGTCCAAACATGTTCTCGTACATAATCCTACCAGCCGTTGAACAAATCTTGTACGTGAGGAACCACATCTTGTGGCGGAGGAGCACACCACTTTCCAGCATTGGCTAACAGCCGCGTTCGGCATCGTATAAAGATTTGCTCTTCTTCAAAGCTAGGAGATAGCATTCTATGCCTGCCACCTATTTGTCTGTTGAGGAGGGTACGAAACCCAAAGAACGAGATCATACAACGCTCGACATGATCTGTAGCAGAAGGGTACCACCTGGAACCCACACCAAGATTTTCCATATTCACACCCAGGTTTGCCACAAAGCTACCGTGTATGGTATATACTTTGTGAAGTTCCGAGACCCGTGGAAACAGCCGGCCCAAAATGGACAAAAACTGTCCGAAGAATGACTGCGGTCGCTCTGCATGTTTACGTGCACGCTTGTAGGGATTTCTCGGGGATGATGTGGACCCAACATATCGAACAGTGACACTTGTGTCAGGTTGACAAAATTTGAGCATTAATGCCCACGTTGCCACCATGTTTTCGTAACCAGCTTCTTCAAGCTTGGTGACTATTTGCGAGAGTTGGCTAGCCTCCATAGGCCAGGATCGAAAATAAGCAACCGATCCATTGCTAAGAACAGGAGAAGATTCCGTTGATTGTTCTATTGAGATGAGTTTGGCGAGGTGCTCGTCGTTCACTAGCATTGGGAGGTCGAGCCAGTGCTGTAAGCGTAGTCTCAGCCCGTCTTTATCCTCATATTGGACAACTCTGGCCCCGAGGACCTTTGCCACGTTACCCGGCATATGGAGGCGGGATCGCAGCGTTTGCGAAGAGACATATCCATCTCCAGTCGAAGATACCGTCTGGCTCCTTCGTCGGCCGACAAGTTCTTTGAATGGTAATGCCGTACCATCGGAAAAGCTGGCTGATCTACCTTTAAAAGCCATGCTACGCGGCTAATCGAATTAATTTGAGAAATGTGCCTACCGCAAATGTTAGAAACTCACATAGAATTGTGTGGTGCAGGTATGATCTTTCGCGAAGTGTAAGAGCAAAAAACCGAGGTAGGTAGCTCGCCGGTGCATAGTTGACAATCACGTTACCAGCTCTACGTTAGTGAGTATCGCAATGCCATAGCACTACCAGACGACAAGTCGCAGATTCTTGGTGTTGTGGTAAGTTACGTATAATTGCGTCATTCACCAATTCACGGTGCCTAGAACGTAGAAATCACCAGAGTAAAGTATCCAGCAAAGTTGACATTGGTGCGACTATAGGCACTAGATTTGGTCTTCCATTTCAAGTTCTCATCGTCAAGATGGCCGAGTGGTCTAAGGCGCTGCATTCAAGATCGTATCTTGCCTGGTTACCTGGGTTCTGCAGTATCGAAAGATTCTTGGGTTCGAATCCCAATCTTGACAATTGTTTTTTTGTCTTGATGCTCACCATATCGAGATATCGATAACACGGCATATTCTTTTCTGTATCACACAATCGTCAAGATGGCCGAGTGGTCTAAGGCGCTGCATTCAAGAACTGATCTTGCCTGGTTACCTGGGTTCTGCAGTATCGAAAGATTCTTGGGTTCGAATCCCAATCTTGACATTGATTCTTTTTACACCTTGATATTTACCGTGAAGAAGCATTGATATATAGAATATAGACTAGAACATTCAATTACTCCATTTGTCAAGATGGCCGAGTGGTCTAAGGCGCTGCATTCAAGATTCAATCTTACCTAGTTAATCTGGGTTCTGCAGTATCGAAAGATTCTTGGGTTCGAATCCCAATCTTGACATGCCTTTTTTGCTGTGTATATACGCGATTCGCGTGAAGTAAGATCAAACTACAAGACTTCCGTGGTGTAGATACGTACAGGCAAACAAGGTTCACACCTCAGAAGTCTAAGTATAATGCGAATAGATAAGATAGCATGGCTAAGGGGTAGAAAAAGATTAGGAAGAGTATCTCTATAATTTCCCCCAAACTTACCTAAGTATTTTTATCACTTAGTCTAAAGCGGCCAACTCTTGGTATCTCGAGGCATAGATATATTGGTCCAAGCATAACTCAATTGACCTTGAAGGTCAGGGTCTAGACTCGGTTTCAGCTGTCCAAGCCATCGCTTCCTCTTATCAACTACGGATAAAACGGAACAGAACATGAATATAGGTATCAACTTTATGGGTTATCTCCACACTTTTGAAAAAGCCCCCATTGACTTTAGGGGCTGCAGATGATAACATTCAAGTCAGAGCTGGTAATTATACCAGAACCAACAGCCTACAGCCATGACATAGCTGTCTCTTATCCTGTACGTACAGTGCACCGGTTCTTTTCCCCTCTCTTGTCCCGTTTCTTCCTCATGTAGCAGCCAGCATCATTTGTCACTAAACAGACGAGGGTTTGAATCCTTGGGGAACAGGATCCACGCGTTCATCTTGGTTGCAATCCTACTCTACTCTACTTGCAAGTTGTCTGCGCCGTGCCACGCGGCGTTGGCAGTACTAGGACTAAACAATAAGTTTACGGTCCCGAGATTTTGTAGGCTCGGCGCTCGCATTGCAAGTATCCGAGCCTTGTTTCTATTACTTAACCTGCCCGTAGGAGCCGAATTTGCTCACATGAACACGACACCCAATAACATGATGGGTATCAACTTGTAACACTCCCTTTCCATGCAACCCCTCTTGGCACATGGGTAGGACGAAACCTGAAGCCTGAACTGAAGGACGAAGGATGCAGGACTTGAAGGGGACAATGCCAATCCAATCCCCATTTTCAACCCATCACTGTTCACTTCACCCCCCCAACATTCATCTATCTGTTAGTAGTAACCGCCGAGAGCAATTGACTCCTTTCGACTCGCCTAAGCATGCCTCTATAGGTGGCGCAAGTCCTGGAATCCGCCTCTGTAATTTAGCCCAAGTAGTTGGCTGCACGCGTGCGACAATTCGAGACGCAGTCGCCATTGTAAATGCACATGCAGCTGAAGCCACTCTCAAGCCAACAGCACACTATACCAAGTACCCGGAGCTCTACCTCTTCAGCTCCGTCTACGCGAGGAGACCACTCAAAGCACGAGATAAAACGTTACTGGTTCATCTTCTCCTCCTTATCATGCCATCTCGACCTCAGCCAGCCTCGTTGGGTACTAAGCTTAGTTGGCTCCAGTCCCGCGGGACATCTTGTAGCCACTTCATCATATCACAGTCATTCTGGAACTCGGCAAGCTTGTGGTTCGTAAAGTATGTCGTGCGCATTTCTTCATTCATCCAGTTTGTCTTCATGGTTCTAGATATTCTCAACCAAGTGTAAGTGCCCAGGGTCAAGGACAAACTAAGCGGCCGCCATCTTCGTTGTTGGCCTTTTCCATAGCCTGCCTTTGCACCTTGACAATTCCCTTCTGTTCAGTATGTATGCATTCAGATGCATACATGCGTGTGCATTCCCTCAAAACGCCTCAGTTGTCTTCCCTCGGCCATTCCATTCCAAATAAGCAATCGTCCGTGCACCTTGCAGCCGTTACAGAAAACCACATGGTCGAGCGCTTCGACCTTGTGAACATAAAACGAAGGCAGGCGAGTAAACATCGTCTGTGGGACACTTTTGAAGTATCCAAGAAATGAAGAGTGTGGAGTGTGAAAGTGTCCCAAATGTCAAAACCCGCCATGCTATGCCTCGTGAGGCTAATTCCCAACGCCTAACCAAAATCTCAAAAGTCGCTATGTTTCTCTGTCTCTCTGTTTCTCTCACTCATGCCCATCACCTTACTGGTGGTGAATCAGGCCAGGTGAGCCGGGCATTGACAGAGGCGTGGTCGGGTAGTCGAAGCCAGCCTCTGAACAGTTGGCAGAATGGTCGAAAGAGTGTGACAGCGGAGGAGTCTGCGAACCCCATCAGCAACGTGGATCTCGTATAACCCCACGGGGCGTTTGACTGGCGTGACTCACATGAGGGTTGGATTGATCATATGGGCTACCAGCGTGGAAGTCCATGGGAGGCATGTAGCTGCCATAGGTCATGTAAGGAGTGAGTCCGTCGTCACTGGGGTATGTCTCTCGCTTGATGGCATCGCTGAAGTGTGTCATGGAAGGTAGTGTCATAGGTACTGTAGACGCTGTCATGTAGTTGGGGTATGCTTCAGCGGTTGTGATGGCTGGGTAATGTTGAGTTGAGCCGTAGGGAGCAAGGAGAATCTCGTCGGGAGCAGGGTATGTCGAGTAAGTGAACTGAGGAGGGCTATCTGAGCGAGCTCGGTCGTCGTAAGTGCCGGAGAAGAAAAGCTCATCAGTCGTCTCCATGGGAGGAGTGAACTGGCCCTGAGAGACGACAGGCTTGCTGGGAGCTACGGATTGCGATTTTTGAGTCTTGGGGGCGGAGGGGGATCGCTTCGTCTTGGTGGGCTTCTGTGGCTGCTTGTCGGACTCGGCATCGTCAGAAGAACCAGCACGGCGCTCAAGATCTTCAAGACGGCGCTTAAGCTTCTTGCCTGCAGTTTGATGTTAGTCTTTTTGAGCAAACTAGAGAGGTTTTCTCTTGAGCATAGCCCAGTACACCATGCTCCAGAGTCAAGTAGGTTCAACATACGGTAGTTGCGCTGAGCAATGCGGTTCTGTATTCTTCGGCGTTCGGCAAGGTCAGAGATCTTGGTCCAGTCCTCATCAGGGTTGGCAGAAGCACTGAAAGCACTGCTTGTTCCTGAGTATTGTCTGGGGGGCGGGGGAGCGGCCGCGTAGGCGTAGGAAGATTGTGTCATGAACATGGACATTGTGAAGTTGTTATATGGGTGAGTGGGGGATTGTTGTTATTGAGAGTAGTACTTGTCGAGTTGGTGAACGACGAAGCTCTAGTTAACCCAAAGCACAATTGGAATACTTGTTTCTAGCTCAATTGTTTCCCTATCTGTCTGTTCTGTTCCGTCTGTCTTGATATCCAAACGAATCAACAGGCAACAATGGCCAAAGTGAGGTGAGTTGCTTGAGGTGTGGTGAGTGTGTATATATGAGTGAAGGATGATAAAGATCAAGAAGATCTGAAGCTGTTTGAAGCTGAATCTGGTGATAGAGTTGAACTTTGAGATAGACAGAGAATAAGATAGTAGGTGAGGGGGAAGAAGCTGTATATTAAATATCCCCAAAGCTCCAGCTGCGGGAGCAGGCATAACGGAAAGGCCCAAGGAAGTGACTGACGAGGAAAGGACCCTGGGTACTTGGGGCGTGAAAACAACGAGGGGGGTCATTGCCTTGCCCTGTACTTTCCCTTCACTTTGATCAATCTGCAATGCACTTCAGGGAATTCCTACACGCCTGTCTGCCAGGCTGGAGTTGCACGCCCTCCTGCCTTCCCACCCACCACCCACCACCCATCACACTTCTGGCTCCTCCACTTTCCACTTTCCACTTTCCCCAGCACACACCCTCCCCCCAGCACGCACCCAAGCGACCCAAGCGACCCAAGCACGGCCACAACCAGAAAAAGGTCCTTGGTGCCTTCCATACAGGAAGAGGGGTGTCGCTGTGACGGAGCCTGGTACTGGTGCTGGCCTCACAGGGCTGTTGCTCAGCACCCTCTGGGCCCCAAGCCCCAATTGCAGATGGGGCCAGGGTAGCTGTTGGTACGTACCTCCGCCTTTTCAATCCCAGCCTGTTCAACTGCTCGTGAGGTCAGAAAGGCAGGCTCGCACTTGATGTCGCTTAATTGGGCTGCTCGCTTTGATACATGGAGCGTCGAAATCCTTCCTTATGCCAAGTATCCATTCAAATTTACATGGCGCTGGTTATGAGCGAAAGGCGAGGGATTCATTGAAAGCACAGGCATGATTTGAATTAAGTTGTAGACGAAAGCACTGACACTTGATCCCTAAACTTCTTCACCAATACACATGAAACCGTGTCATTTGGTACTTACGGCCTGTGCAATCGACGGTCGATCTTCAAACGCTGGATTTATAACAAACTCCGCCAGGTCCGCTTCCACCACATTCCCGACAGGGACCAATGAGGAAATACTGACAAATGCATCTATTTATTCTTCCTGTGAAGGGATTCTCAAGGCCGTGATAATTAGTTATTTCGACAGGATTCACCACCATGTCCGAAGGACAACTGCCATTCCCCGAGATGCCTGTACTGCATGGAGGGGAGTGTTTTGCCCGTCCACGCAACGGTGTCTATTCAGAAGAGCGGGATTCAGTCTGCAGGCACTGAACGCGTGGAATACAGATCGGGGTTAATGGAGGGCAACAGTCAACCTCCGGATCATATGCAGCGGGTTTAGCCATCTATTTACGACAGTATTATGCTGTGCTTGCTACGCTGTGCTGTGCTGTGCCATGAAGCAGTAACGTATCCTTTATGCTATATGCGTTTACGAGTATCTGCTATTCAGTGTACCATCCGTCACGTAGCATTAACGGTGGATGATGAACGATGAACGACTAGACTAGGCGCAGCCCAAGTCATTGAAAGGGCGGAAGCAAAATAAAATCAAGCATCAGAAATGGAGGTGCCATTAATTACGGAACAGCCCAGCGTACTGAGCCAAACCTAAGGTGAGAGGAGTGGCACGCAAAAGGTTCCTTTGTGAAGGAGCCATGTGCTGGACGCTAAGCCCGCAAGCCAACCAGGTCCCCTAAAACAAGCCATGGACCAGCAGAGAAGCTTCAAGGCAGACTCAAAGGATTTAAATCTGTGCTAATTTTGCCCACTTTACCTTTGTCTAAGCAATCGATTGCCGTCTCCGCCTAGCGAGCCCAGCGTAGCATCGTTCTGCTTCCCCTAGCTCTCCCAGACCGCGCCAGGCCCAGGACTGTCCCTCGAGCTCGCAGGGCATTCTGTCTTTGACCTGAACCGGGCTGGTAAATCAATTCCTAAAGCGCTATATAACCCATAACCTTGGGACACATCAGCGATCTGGCCAATCATAGCCACTTCTGACCGAGCCCCCATGTTCAAGGGGTCGTCGCAGCCAATTACCTCTCCTTGTTGTCGCTCCAAGGACCGTTTTGCCGGGTAGACTTGGGCTTGGTGAACTTTTGGAGCGGGTCAACTCCCTACGGGCGGCGCCAGGTTGAACGACGCCCGTCGTAGGGCTGTGTGACGACACGACTGTTAGGTATCGAGGCTGGTCTACCTCAAGGCTCGACACTCTAGTCTCTACCGTCCAAGCCTTGCCGTGAAGATCGAAATATACGTATAAAGTGCCATTCTCGACTATTTGTACCGTTGTAGCTTAGGCCAGCCAAGAAATCCAAGTCAATAATCAAGCATCAGGTTCCCCCAGAGCCAAGCCGAGTCCGCGTGGGAGATGCTTTGTCCCCTGGCTGCTCTGCTGCAGAAGCCAACAAGCGGCATCGCCATTGTGCCATTTCCCCTCAGGTTTAGTTGCGCGACTGTCTCGATCCTTCGTCGATGGCGTTGCCGTCGAGAGCCCAGGTCGACTCTCTTCCCGCCACCAATCACATAGCTACAAAACAACGCACCCCTGCGAATAGCAATCCGGGAATATTAATTGGAGTTGGAGTTGGAGTTGGAGTTGCAGTCGCAGTTACAGTTGAAGTTGCACCTGTCTATATCAGAACAATACCAGGGTCATAACGTCAGCCATAATCGGCAACAAACAACAAATCGACCGCGGCTTGTTGGGGCGATTGAGACAGATGCTGGTATCGTATCTCCTGAGACCTGGACATGCTTCGGTGGGATTCTCAGACACGGCACGTAGCCGAATGCTGTGATATGATGCATGGTTCCCAGCACACTGGCAACCGCCCTCATGGCTCTCGACGAGTCTTGGCTCTGACCGACTTCAGCCTTTTCGTCATTATATCTGACATACAGCCTGCGAATATCTTATTTGAATCCTCAGGCTATTTGTCAAAGGGAGTCGATATTCACCATCAATATACCCAACCTACAAGAATACCCTATAGCCCTAGATTTACCAGGCTCGGCTGTCAATATTAAGCGCGGCCGCTACAAGACGCTACCAAGAACTGCTCCTCAGAAGGCGGCCGACCCCTGCCGCCGACCGTTGAGTGGCAACGCGTCGCTCCATTGGACTCCAGTTTGGATCCTGTGAACTACGGAGTACAGGGGGCCCGGCCCTGGGGGTGAAAATGAAAGCGAAATCCGCAATAACTTGGTTATTGGGAAACTCGTTTGGGGGCCGTTCGGGATAGACATTGCTCAATACCTTGGCCTACTTCATAGCCAGTATTTAAAAGACACATTTGTTTATATAGGTGTTGTGTGATAATACAAGCTGCTCAAGGGTGTAAAGTTTACAGTGTTCTAGCCTCTGAGATATTTTGCCCATAACCATGGATAACGTTGGTATCCATTCCATGTGAACTTCGTTTTTAGCCCACAAGTACAAGAGTACAGGCCTTCGGGTTACGTACCCGGTGCTTTAGTATTGGGACAAATTAACCTGCATTGGCCAAATCCTTCAGAATGGAGTGCGCCCTGAGGTTGTCATGATGTGTCCCAAATCCTTCCTGTTCATGCTGCATCACAAGGGCCCAAGAGGCGCGGTGCTAAGCAATCCCGCTTTCGCTTCCGCTTCCGCTTCATCTGTTGGACTATGATGCATGCAAAGCGGCGCTTATCTACTATCTACTCGACGGTCTCTTCGTGCCCGTTTGGCAGTATGTGGTAGTATTGGTGTCCGACTTACACGGTTTCTCTTCTTACCAAGTTAACTCATGCACACAAACCCTAGAGTATCTACGATGTATGCATAGACATATTCGTTGAACACCATAGACTATAGCGCTTTTCTAAGCACTTCTCGGGTGTTTGTTGTTCCCGTGTGAGGGTTGCGTTGACGTGAAGCCTCGCGTCATTTGTTCTCGGTGTGCCATTTCACTGATGTAGATGAAACTCTGAAACCCGTCAAAACTGTAAAAGGAAATGGCCGGCTCCGGTTCATGAAGAGTTCCGGCTCCGCGGCGACACCACCTAAATATGAGTACCTATTCAGTAGGCGGTGTCTTGATGGTGCCAAGGCGCGGCAGTAGAGCGTCATATGTAATGGGGGGAGTTTATTGAAACCCCTTTTATTATTACCTGTGTAGTCAAATTGGTTGCGAAACTCTTCCTCAAGCCGTGATCTCGAAACGAGCCTTTTTTTAATTAATGTTTTCTGTGCCGGAAAACCTTTTGCAGTCTTGAATGTCGGTCACAAAGACAAAAGAGGGGGATGCTTTGGAGAGTGGGTTTCAGCGGGTATGAACGTCCTCGAGCTAAAGCCATCGTAGGGAAAAAGACCGAGGAGGAGGATGCAGGATGGGAATCCTTGTGCCAAGCCAGTATCGAATAAAAATCGAAGACTTTAAGGACGAAACAAGCGCGAGATCACACAATGGTCTTTGGTTTAGGAGAGTGATGTCCGACGGCTAAGGACTGTCTGTTAGTGGGAGGCTTGGGCTGTCACAAAGGCGGCGTGGACAATCACGACATCCT
Organism: Fusarium graminum; assembly: GCA_013266165.1. Taxonomy (NCBI): domain Eukaryota; kingdom Fungi; phylum Ascomycota; class Sordariomycetes; order Hypocreales; family Nectriaceae; genus Fusarium; species Fusarium graminum. The sequence continues at coordinate 18,021 of JAAGWP010000373.1, forward strand.
TGTCGTTGCAGATGACACCTTTGGGCATGATTGGATGCTTGTGACATGTCAAGCGCGGTCAAGAGTGAAGAGTAAAGGGTTGCACAAAACAAGAGGCACGACAGGGGTTCGTTATTGGATCCCCAGCCGCACTCAATTTCCTCTGTCATTCGTTTCAATGGGAAGAGGCGAAGCATGGTGTCGGGCGGGGAGTCTCGAGCACAGCACACACAACGATCCTGGCGCTGGCGTTGGTGCTTGCTTTCTTGGACTTGGAGGATAGTAAATCTCCGAGGAGGCGTCTCGACCGTTGGACAAAGACGGGGTTGATTTGTGCTGTGCCGCATCTAGCTCAATGGTAGAACCGAGATAGCTTCAACGGTTCCATCTGATGCAAGACGACATAGGTAGCATAGCAGGATCCGTGTATTCAGGACTTGACTTGACTTATCAGAGTCTGATGCAAGTCAGTTTGCCACCTCCTCTTTTGTGATTCTCATATCTTGATCAGTCAATCCGTATGGCCTGGTCCTACAACTAACGGAATGCCGCTCCGGCTCGCAACTGACATGGATGGAAAGATGATTAGAGGACCCCAACTGCCCGGCAGAGATTAGTTTCCAAGTTCTTCCTTGCTTGTTGTGATACTGCGCCTTCCAGTAATTAATCAAGATCCAAAATATCTTCATCGCCTCATTACCGGCCGTGGATTATTGTACACCCTGTCATAGCAACACAGACACGGAAAACGTCTCCCACCATAGGCCCTGGCACACAGCACAGGCTATTATTTTCTTTTGTCCAGACTTGGACGTAGTATGTAGACTTCTGACATCCATGGGTGCTTTCTGACATGCTTTCTGACGGGCCCCCCCCCCATATATCCCGATCCGTTCATCATTTTCCGGAAAGATATCGAGCCAATCTCAATATGCGCCCCCACTTTGTGGAGAATCAGTCGATTTGTGTACCAGGGGGCCGAACTCTGTATTTGTTCAGTGAATGGTCCCAGGGATTTGATACTGACTATAGAGAGGGGCCTGCAATCCTTCGTGGTTATAGAAACGGATTTATCAAAGAGACCCAACTAGTAATGGACTACTTCTTAGCAATACAACGTGGTCAAGGATACCATTTAAAGATGCGTGGTTAAAATGCTCTGTAAATCATAGCTACTACGTCCACGTTTTGGTCGACGCAATAGGAAATCAGTGTACGATGGTGCCGGTCTGGATCCTAGAGCCCCCATATCCAATGCACCGTCGTGGTGGGCGGGCACCGGATACTAATTTGCCGGAAGCAACTCAGCCTTATACCTGACAGTCGGGACCACATGTCGTCCCTGGCCATGGATGTCTCATGCAATGCACTGCAGACTTCACATCATCCATATCACTGGATATAGATAGAACTTATTTCCAATCGATCCCTCAACCAAGACTGGCTGGGTCACAGATAACCATGTAAAGATAAACCAAAGTCCTTGAGGCCTGACAAATAGACCATCCATTCTCTAGTCGATCTTGAATGATGGATGTACCGTGGACGGTTGGATGGCTGAAACTGCCGCTAGAAGGAAGCGCAGCATTTCGTGCTAATTACAGTGTATAACCGTAGCAGCACAAAGGGTCCCCTATCAAAAGGGACTTTGGTTCTCTATCCCAATCTGGGCATATTCATCGACTGCGTGGCTGGCCCGAACCACTGGGCTCATGTGCTTCGCCTGGTAACTTTAGAAGGGGATCCATCTACCCAATGATACTCCAGTATTGCCAGGCTGCTATGCTTCTCCCCTGAGATCCCATGGATGGATTTGATTTGATTTATTGTGCTTGAGACACATGGTGCATGTATGTACGTGGCACCGCCCGTTATCCTTCACAATTCACCCGCCAATGCTGATCGATATGACGGTGTATTTGGAACAGACGATTCTCGTCCAATCCTTTGCGAGACCGACACTTTGTGTGCTTATCAAGCAGTGAAATGAGGAAGAAAAAAAGTACCGTCATTGTAGAGCACGGGCGTGTGTACCGTCACCTCACCCTCGATAGGAACCTGTCCAGCCCTACGGGATGATGGTTGGGCGCTTGGATTAGTGAACCAACCGGAGGAGAGAGATGGAAAGCCAGCCTATCTTCCTTCCCTTCTCTGTCATCTCTATCCCTATTCATATTCTTAATCGTTGTCTCTGCTTCTATCCTGGTTGTTGCTCTACACACCCTTGACAAATACCGTCCGACCGTTGAAAAAGTTCGCGGGTGACAGACGACAGAAGGAATCGTTTGGGGGCTAGCGGCGGCCGCTGCGCCCTGAGCCAGATCACTGGGACTCCTCCATGGACATGGTACGTGTGCAGGGCAGAAGCTAGGTAGTCTAGCTCGAGCTTTTAGCTCTCAAATGCTCCAAGCTCCAGGCTCCAAGCTCCAGCTCCTTACAATACAAGCTCCGGCCGGTAGCTGTCGATCATCGCTTCATCACCATCGGCTCGGGGATAATGACCAAATTGCCAATGCGCCCATCGGCCAGCCAGGAATGAGTGGCAATTTTTATTCGCTCACGGGCTTTGCGGATCTAGCTCCCGGTTGAAGCCGCCTAACTCCGCCGTATAAACAACCCAACTCAAGTTGAATCATCAGGTTGTCTCAATCGTTTATTGACATTAACCCGAAAGAGGAGTTTGCTGCAACAGAAGTAATATTAGGTCCCCGAGACACTGGTAGGCAAGCATCATGGCCATGTATGGATCTGCGCGTCAACGAACAACTTACGGTCGGTGCAAAAGGGCTCATCGGCGAGCCCGTAGTGCCCCATGCACGCCAGACAAGGCATACTACAACCAACAACCACCTCGTGCAGTTCATTATGATGTTTCTTCAGAATACGCGTTAGGCAGGCAGGATATGACGAGACACACGGAGGAATTGATGCTCCATTTGTTCCGATCATCTCAAAAAGTTGACCGGTCAAGTCGGCCCCTACCGATTCCGTGCTTCCATGCAATACGCCGGACGTCGGAAATGTTCATGTGGCCCAGTCCATTACCAGAACCAGTCCTAGCCAGTACAAGAATCTGAACCGGGGGGTCGGTCATAAAACCGTTTCCCACTTCTTGGGCTAGACCGAATACTTGATATGCAGTCTAAATATTTGCTTTGAATTCGTGTCTACCGCACGAGTCGATATTCCCAATAGCCTCTTTTTTTTGTTGTTGGGCGGATGCAACTGCAGACAATGTTGTCTGACAGGAACCTACCAACTCCCCCCAGGTCTGCACCACTCCCTCGGTACTTCTCGTGTCGTCTCCCGTCAACGAGGGTAGGTTTAAGGTTCTCACTCTGCCCAAGCCACTGGACGGCATTTCGGGGATCCATTTCTCACTGCTTACTATGGCTCACGGCTCATGGTTTTAGGGCCTGATGGGTGTGTGTTGTACGGTCCTCGCACCAACACATACTGGGTATAGGCATGGTAACAGCCCGGAAACTTTTGTTCGACTAGCGGTTTAGCACTGCCATTACCACAATAGAACGGACAGTTTTCATGGCGGACAATGATTCCACCGTTGGTTAATGTCTCCGAATTTCTGTACTCATGAACCCCCTGACGTACTCACGTATTTCAGCGAAAGGGAATCAAGGGAACCATGAGCAAGCATCGTTGCTCGTGGCAGGCAGTCGGGTTATTGGACCGTAAGCTATAATCCTCAAACAAGTAAGTAATTACTCTGTAAGCCACGGGCACGATCCCCACGACTGTACACCTGTGGAGTCGGAATTCATGTGAATACAGCTCTCCATGTGAGGCAAGATCCAAGCACAGCAGACTTTGGGGGTGTTCGACCAAACCGGATCATTTAGACGAGTTTCTCTCCAACGGCCAATCGAGTCATAATCGGCACACTAGCCAGGAGGAATCATGTTACATCGTGACCTAGGATAGAGCAATTCGCATTCCCGCTTCGTTTCCTGTGGTTCGGGGAGCTCTTTTGACTTTTTGGCGTATCCCGTACGGGCACGCTTAGTAGCTTGGGGGTTCCAAGGTGCGATACGCTACTACGTACGTGCACAATACACATGCGGCCGCTGGACTCGGCTGCCAGAAGGATGAAGGGGACGGGAGGGGCATTTGCGAAGGCTGTGGGGTGTAATCACAAGAACCTGGATCCCTGTCCAGCATGTACGTAGCCAAAAAGAGTCCAGTAAGGGGAACACATTTTTTGGGGGGGTTCTGAGATCAGTGGACCTAGCCGTAGGGGGGCACAGAATCTAACTGGGGCAATTGCGACACTCATGTATAATGGAAATCTGGGCTAATTCAAGGGTACTATGAAACGTAGACCCAGTCAACTATGCCATGTCGCGGTGAACAAGGCCACTCTGTAGATCTCTTTCTGCCATTTTTTAATTTTTTTATTATGTCCGAAGTCTCTGTGTGCAGGGACTCAGCTCGAAAGGATTTACTAAAAGAGGAAATTCCACTCGACGAGTCGCAACTGCACTCGCGTAGCAACAGAGCCCCATTCTTGAACAAAACACGACTTGCCGTGTTACCGAACAACAATTCAAAGTGATGACCTCAATGCGAGACACAGTGGGGAAGAGAAAGAAGACTGATGTTAGCTGCTACCAGCGAATCCAATCACGGCATTGAGGGCACACAACGCCCAAGGCACAAGGCACAAGGCACAAGGGTTCAGAGGTTACCTGACAACTCTGTTTCTGCCGCTGTGTCTCGGGCCGCCATTTCCAAATCAGTGCACAACCTCCGTGGGCTGAATATCTCGAGATGCAATCGAGTCTTGGTCCCTGTTCAGCCCAGAGCTTAACATGTGTTCGTTGGCTGCGCTGCTGTGGGTTTGGAAAGACGATGCGGAGCTAAGCGCTCCGCCATTTGGGCTGGGCTACGATTCAGTCTAGTGCCAGAAGGGGGCAGATAAACGGGCAGAGTGCTGAGAAGAGCAGAAAAGTCATCCTCGTAGGGCTGCAGACGATGCCATGCTACGTACGGTTGGAGGATCAGGACCTTGCTAACCAAGAACCCCCAGCAGTCAAGGTTAGCATTAGCAGCGAGAGCTTCGGCGAGGCCGGATGACAAGCGATGCTATCCAAACAGATTAGCTATCCGCCGTTTGGCGATGCCCGCGCCTGCATGCGAGCTATGCGTACCAAGAGAATAGGCGTATGCTCTGCTATGTGACTACAACGCACAAAAAGATCCATATAGGGTGTTCAAGACTAGACTATCCAGGCTGAGGAACAGGAACAGAAAAAAGATTGGGTAATGTACTACCATAATTTCTCCTAAACTCAAATATAGCTTCTTATCACTTAGCACGAAGCGGTCAACTCTTCTGGTCCCATAAAGGATCTTTTGGCGAGGTTTTGGCATGACGGATAACGGTGATGAACTTTTGCTTTTTACAACACCTGACGAGCCTTGTTTGATATGTAAACGAACGTCATATAACCCGAAATATACTCGCTTAGAGAAACACAATTACTGCGATGGCTTCAGTTGACATGTCCTCTGTTGAGATATTGTGGAGATTCGAAACTAGGGGCGTGGCTCATGAAGCTTCCATTGCAGGGGTAGGTTCTGAGCTCCGAGCGGTAGGGCTGAACGGGCGGGAGCAAGATGAAAGGCTGGACTAGTATTTAATTGGTCAAGAAACGCAACGCACATCTGCATCAAGGGCTTTCTGTGAAGACAAGGGAGGAGGGTAGGGGAGTGAGATTAGTCGGGCTCCACTGACAGTTCCCAGGTCCGTGGACATATCCATGGTGGTATCCATGGTTGACTCTGCTGTCAAGAGCAGAAAGAAAGAAGAAAAAAAGACTCTCCCTCTCTACCCTTGTATCACACTCAACCAAAGACCCGGTCTTTCTCTCTCTGCCCATATGGTCTGTTCGAGGATGAGGATCCTCCCGGTGGACGGCACTCCATGTTGATACAGATGAGGGACAAGGGCTCGGGTACCGTAACCTGCTGTGCCGCTGCTGCCACAGGGCGAAGCCCACGAGTGCAATCTTGTTCACCTGCGTGCTGTACCCGTGCCTGGCCCTAGACCTGGATCTGTGGGAGTTGGTGACTCGGCTGAGGATCATGTTGCTGCTTCCAACAAGAGTTAATTTGGGTAAATACGGTGGGTGCAGTGTCAGTGCATTGACTGATCGTCGTCCAGCGCAGCATCCTGCTACGTGAGGTGTTATTGTTGTTTGGCGTCGTTGTTTGGCGTCAATAATGCGAAATGCAGTACTACTTCGGTGGCCATGTACAAAAGCCATTGAAAGAGTCACATGTTCATCGAGCGGCTTGAGGAGAATGCAATGCGATTGGATTGGCGTCATAGCTTGCCCATCACGTAACGGCGGCCTTGTCTTCTTGTCTGGGGTTGCGCCCCGGTAGGCAGCAGCATTCTGTACATGTCTAGTGAATCTAGTGAATCTACTAAGTGAATCTATTCGCAAACCTAATCAATCGCGGGTGGGAGCATCATCATCGGCCGCCAACAGAAGAAGGAAACTTTGACTTTCCAGGCCAGCAGCAGCCCCTCTATCCGTGGCATTGTCCTCGTCCTTGCTAATTATTGTCTCTACAGGCTCTGCAGAGACAAAACGGAGTCGGGGAGATTGATGCAAACGACTCCGCCACGTTTTTCTCCCGGCCGAGCCTCCAAAGTCTCAAGACCCCCTCTAGAGCGCGACATAGCACCCTTTTTTTCGGGCAAGTGGGCATGTCCACCATGGATGAGGCTGGACCTGCCTATCTTTAGGCCAATCCAAACCTGGAAGGGCCAAAGGCGCAGGAAAGAGACTCCCCCCTGCTGCGATCATCCCCGCTCTCTGTGCAAGGTGGGGAAGGAAGGACAGGGGTGACAATGTCCGCCATTCTAACGTGAGAGAGAAGGTTTTGCAGTGTTGAAAAGGCGGAGGACCAGGGGGGGTTTTCCTTACTACACTCGCAGCCAAGATCCAGCCACCCAAAAGCAGAGGGTGCCTTTATTTTCCATTTTCCCCATTGACGGTTTCCCATAACAATGCAACACAAACTAACGGCCGCATGGCAATCTCGCCGAGTGGGAGCCGACAGGTTGGGATGCTGCTCTATCACGTTTCAAAAACCCAAAAAAAAAAAAAGAACCCCAAAAAAACCATCAACCGTCGTTGAGGCTGTAACATAACATAACCTAATCAGCGGATAATGAAGCCATCTCAGGACACACCCTCTGCAGTAACAATCAACTCTAAAGGCGGGAAGACAAGAATAGCTCTTGTTCCAGCCTCCGCTCAGGGACTTTGCAAATCACTGCTGCTATCCCCGGAACCTTTGCATTTTGACGCCCGGTTCCGTCTAGGTATGAATGAGTTGCAGTTTGTCTGTCTAAACATCACGACATCGTGCACTCACTACCCTCTCGATTCTGCCTTGGCTTTGGTCATGTTACGTCTGTTGCACCTTCGGCTTTGTCCGATCAGGTTGACTGCTTTCCCTCTCCGTCATTGAAACATCTTCCCTCTTCAAGTTACATCTCACACCAAAGGACAATATTGCGCCTCGACGCCCTATGTCAACGCTATAGATTTGTCTCTGTCGTTACTCCTTTGCCGAAGTCTCCGTCCTTCCGTCTCTATCATGTGTCATTCATCCCGCTTCCCCAGACTGCAGCACACAGTATGTCGCTGAGACACCATAACAGGTGGGCGCGGAATGTGACTGTCTCTCTCTAAGCTCAATACATACAAGGCTGAGCGCTCGTCGCAAAATAGTCTCCAAAAGTGCCGGGACAACCAACCTTTGCGATGCCGTTTCAGCGGTTGATTACAAACATGTATCCGTACCATGAGAACGTCTTTTTTTCAACGTTGAGCTGAGTTAACTTGAGTTTGGCACGGCAGTTTCGGGTCGGCCTTATTCCATCCCAAGGTTTTCGAGCGTTGTAACCGGGGCTTGGCTCTAACTTCTTGACGTGATGATGATCGATTTGCCATCAGATCTTCACCAGTCGTTGTTGACAGTCCTTCAATACGACGAGGCAACTCACTACCATTCGCGACGAATACCCAGTTGAAGAAACTTGCTCGGTTGCTCCACAAACAGACTCAAGCTTCGTCTCCTCACAGTGGTTAACTCCACGCCTTATCAAACTACTCTAGTTCGCGGACCATTGACGGATATTAGCGGTGCCGTCGGACGCCAGCCACGATGATGCCGTCCGGTTGGTTACAGCATGTGTTAGTTGTTTGACCAAACAGTTACCTACGCCTAATCTAGCTCCCACCTGGCCTTGTCCAAGAGTCCGAGCTTGACTAACAAATACAGTACGGTTTATTAGTCCAAGGTGACGTTGACTTGGTCGAAACATTGTCTTTGTTCCGACGGGCTTTCGTAAAAGCCACCGGCGGGTTGTGTCTCTGGCTTGCCAAGTTTGGCTGGGTCTGTAAAGTGCGGCTGAGCGAGAGCGGGAGCGAGAACGAGGGATGGCTGGTCTTGGATGCATTTCGCTGTCAATCGAGGTAGGTTTGAAAAACTCTTGGCAGTGAATGGGGGCTTCTCTATTTGGGTGAAACCAGCCGCTACAAGACATTCAGAACCGTGTCTGTGGTCAAGAATCAAGAACCGACCCCGAGATGGCTACATTAGCGGCTTGAATCCTTCAGCCATACAGATATTGCCGTGCCGTCTTGTTGCTGTAGACGCCATGGCTCTTCGGCCTTGACAGACAAGCTATTGTCCAAAGAATCAGATGGAGTTTAGATAGGCCGCTGGAGATAAGCGCCCTGCGGCATGAAGAGACATGACAGATCTAAGCGCAAGATAGGTTCAGTCTTATAGCCCCTGTCGGGGAATTTTGGCCGCTCCGATCCTGACATGTCAATGCCGTACGTCCGTTTTCCCTGCTTTTCTGGTGTACTGCGAGTGTGTTGCATGGCCCCCAAATACTAGTACGAGTTACTGTATAGAGTTAGTTGTCAGGCGTCTACCCACTCATGGATCTTATTCGAGTTGAGGGCGGGGAAGAGAAACTTGGCTTTGAGGCAGGCGCTCCGTAGCTCCAAATCACATTCAGTCAGAACCCAATTCCCAATTGCTGCACCTCATGATTGTGACGTAGGTCTCTTGCAGGAGCGCTTCCATCCCGAATGTAACATTGCAATTGGGCTGTCTTGTGACGACGCGTCCAGTGCACATTGTTGTCTTCGGTTCCAGGGAGCGTGAAACTATCATCTTGTTCTCTCTGACTCAAAATTGCATGGCTCGTTCTCTGCTAGGTACTGGGGCACGGCAATCTGAAAGGACCCTGAATATACTCCGTACGGATACTGTAAACTCCACTGCTAGGATCACCAGCAGGGTTACGGCTGCAATTGATGTCAATGCAGTCCTTGCGAGATGCTATCAACGCGATACTTCTAATCAAATTCATGTCTAGCATAGAAGCTGTGACCAGATTGAACCCTCCAAGAAAGCCTCACTCATCTAAATCTTCCTTAATTACACGGACTGTTGGTTGGCCTGGGATCTACCCTGGAGATAATCATAAACAATAACGGGCCGATCCCTTCGTCTTCAGCTGCTACTGCGGCTACAATCGAAAGCTTTGGCCATTTGAGTGAAATTTGCAAGGCAGATTCTTTTCTTCCTTTCTTTTCTCTTCCTTTGGCGCGCGGCATTTCCACCCGTGTCCCCGTTGTTTGTTTGTCTGTTATTTAGTGGTTTCACTCAAAATACTAACTCCATTTCTTCACACATACCGGACACATGCAATGCAAGCCACAATACGGAAATCACTCCAGTTTTCGTGTAGCTGAGGATTATCATTATGCGTCCGCTCGTCGACTTCCATTTGAGGTTTTCTGCATGAGGATTTACAAATTATTGATTTCAAATGCAAAGGCTGATGAGATGCACGTCGTGGTGTTGATTAATAACCCCGGATTGAGGCTTCGCCGATGAGTAAGCACTCCAATTGAGTATCAAACTTCAAGCCAGGTGACATCCATTGTAGAGATGTTGGGTGCTGCAGATAAGGTGGTACATAAGTGACGATACCGAGAAACAGAAATTGATTTGTCATTTCACTGCTAAACTCGAATATGCCTTCTCTACGCTTTGCAATGACGAGATGCTCGGCCACTTCCTCATGTACGTCCCTTTCTCATCAATCACAACCTGCTATCATCACAAACAGTGCAATTTAACAGCAAAAAGCGTTCCTCACCACCACCACCAAACGTAGTTACTCAATGGCTCGACCAACTGGTCTTATCGCCTCCAAGGGCATTGAGCTTCTCAGCTGGGGCACCCCCAACGGCGTCAAGGCCCAGATCCTCCTCGAGGAGCTCCGCGATGCATATGGAATGGACTACACCATTCAGGGCATCAACATCAGTGATAATGTCCAGAAGGAGCCTTGGTTCACCGCTATCAACCCCAATGGCCGTATCCCAGTCCTCGTCGACCATGACAATAACGGTCTCGCTGTCTTTGAGGGTAATGCTATCCTGAGCTACCTGACGAGAAAGTACGACCCCGAGAATAAGTTCTCGTTCAACATCGATGATGATGACTATACTCGCGCCGAGTCTTGGATCGGATGGCAGCATGGCGGTGTTGGACCTATGTGAGTGGCGTCTGTTGTCAGCATCAAAAGGAGTATACTTACACGCAACAAGGCAAGGTCAGGCGGGTCACTTCCTCGGTGCCAAACCAACAATGCCATACGGTATCCAGCGATACGTCGGTGAGACAGAGCGCCTTTACGGCATTCTAGACAAGCGCCTTTCAGACCGAGACTACGTTGTTGGTCCTGACGGAGGCCGCTTTTCCATCGCAGACATCGCCCTGTTCGGCTGGGCAGACCGTCTCCCGGCCACCACAATTTCATGGGAACAGTTCCCCAATGTCAAAGCCTGGGTCGTACGCCTCCTTGAACGACCTGCTGTGAGACGTGGTATGTTGCTCCCAAGCGGCAAGGAAAAGCCAACAGGTTTAGATCCTGTGGATGAAGTGACAAGGAAGAAGCGTGCCGAGTTGAAGGAGACGGTTGACGAGGCTAAGGTGCAGTTTGGATACAAATATTCTTCGCCATAGGTTGAGGCCGTCTCAAAATAAAGAAGTGATGAGATGGGGTAAAACAAGTGTGCGGTTGTGGATCGAGGACATATTTTACCGTGGTAGTATCGGATGAACTTTACAAGCATAAGTAGAGCAAATGCTCGGGACCACATGTCAATGTCAGTGTCAATGTCAAATCGAAGCTAGTTCGCTGATACCTTGATATGAACTGGACTATAATACCGAGTCCAAGTCAAAAGGAGTGGGAATAGATTGCACGGAATGAGATATCATGCTGCAATATCCCGTAGACCTCAAGTCACTGACTCCTAATATCCGTTCAAACCCATTTTGTAAGACTTCATCTTCCTCACTACAGCCGACTGTGTCGGGTTTCATTTTCACATCAATTGGGTTCCCACTCATGTTATGTGATCTGATAGCTTGAAATGCGAGCGTCAAGTGTACAACGACCCAATGGAAGAAGCAGATGCCGACTGCATGATGGGAGTTACTACATAATCAAGTCTCTGCTAATATTGTAGTAACATTCGATGATCAATCGCCCACCATCTCGAGGGACTGACTTCAAGGCGGGATGTATAATTTTCTAATACCACAGTTTCCATCAAGAAAATGCTTGTAAGGGGTGGTGTAGGATCATTAGCAATGGCAGCAAGAGAAAGACAGAAGAAAGACACACACATTCATCACCCATACGAGGATTAAAAATTTAAAGACTTCAATTCTTACGATGTACATCCTTTAACCTAACAAACACCGTGTCTCTGATGCAGGACGCCCCATCCAACGCCAAAACACCCAGAACCAGGCATGCCAAAAGACTTCCATGTTCCCACCCAAGTCTATCCAGCGCCTCTTCAGCCCGCAGTTGGCTGGCTATCCTTATACCTGTTACATAAACCTGCTTCTTGCCCGACTCTAGGTCTTTCGTGATATGTCCAGGCCCTGAGCCTGCTTAAAAAATGTGAAGCCCGAACGTTCCAGATCTGGTCGTTGACCGGGACGACCAAGATGCAAGGACGAAAGAGGCAAGTAAGTATAATGATGTGTAGGTCGTTGCTGCTATCTAGCAGATTGGCATGAGCCCATCGACCCGGTTTCGAAGCATATGAAACAGAACGCAAGTCCCGTAACCGTCAGCGGTGGTGAAGAGAAGTCAGCCAGTGGTTCTGCTGGAGTGTTGGTGCTCTCTTGGCACTTCGAGCCGGAGGAGGTATGGGTATCAACCATGTAATATGCTTTTGATCCCTTCGCTTTTCCCAGAATATCATAAAACAAAGTTCGCACATCCTTCATGAATCGCCGTATCAATGCACAAGGGTATTGTCACAGTAGGAAGAGCAGAGTCTCCCAGATATTAGCCTCTCTCTCCTTACATGCCTACATGTTGGAAACACCAGCTGAGTTGGGGTCCACGCCATTGTCGGATAAGTTGATGAGCAGTTGGGCAAGACATCTCTTTGTTGCTGCGTCATCGCGGAGTACGGAGGAGAAGGTGGCATCGCGTAGTGGTTCGGGAAGACACTGTCGAAGAGCTTCACGAGCTCGAGCGTTATCACTAAGGCTGATAGGTAGAACCGTTAGATGGATGTTTACTTGACCCAAGAAATCATATAAAGAACTCACCGGAGGAAGCATCTAACAACATGCTTTAGAAGGCGCGCCGTCTGGGACTCGACCAGCTGTGCTACCATATTACTCAGGACTGTGCCAACTGCATAGAACCGCTCGTATGTGGCACATATGTAGTTGAGACCATTGTCGTCGAGAAGGATCTTCTGAACGATGAAGATAGCGACGGTCTTGCTAAGCTCCGAACCTGTCTCCATGATGCGCAAGCAGAGAGGGATGATCTCTGTTGTCAAGAGAAAGTTGATTACCTCGGACGAGTCATTCTTGACCAGTGCACCAATGACACCAAGGCTGGTCAGGCGGAGATATTCGAAGGGGCGAGACTTGGACGTGGTGTTGAGGAAAGGATAGAGAAACAAGGGAATATGCGCTGCAAGATTCATGAGTTGTGAAACCTCGATTCGATCAAGATGTACGCACCATTGAGGAAGAGCGTCCTTGTCTCGTTGTGCGATGCAACACACTGGAGAAGGGCGAGAGCATTGCAAACACGATTCGAGGCAGCCGCAGTAAGCTGAGACGGGTTAAGTAGAGTATAGACTGAGATAATTTCCTGGAGGAGAGAGGTCATAACACCTGTTGAACATGTTAGCTGGCTTCTTTCAACCAGGGCCTAAATGACCCAGGGAGCCACAGCTTGGGCACGCACCAAATGAGTGCCACAGGATCAAGGCCAACTCAGGAACCTGCTCTCGCTTCTTGCTCAGCTCCAACAAAGCTGCCTCACGGGTATTTTCGTTGAGAAGATCCGCTATAAACGCCATCGTACGGCGGTTATCCTCCGAGACGTTGTTGTGATCGGCATCTTGGCCATGACCAGGCATCTGGCCTGCACCAGCGAGGCGGTTGAAGTGCTGCTGCTGCTGTTGTTGGACGGCGGCGGCAGCGGCGGCGGCGACTTGCTGTTGCTGTTGCTGAGCATGGGCATGATGCGCGCCTTGCTGCTGGTGCATCCAAGCCGAGTCGCCGCCCTGAGGGTTGAACTGATGGTGTCCGTAGACGTGCGCCGCAGGCATCATGTTGGGCGTATCTTTTGTGTAAAGAATTGCAGAGCTGATAGTATTATTTGGTGACTTTGAAGTCTCAGGGTGTAGTTCTTTGTTGTCGATATAATCTTGGCTGGACTATCGGTCGACTGTTCGGCGCAGTAAGGGTTGAAATGGTTGGTTTGTTCGAGGGCGCAATGCGGAGGTACACGAGGCGGTTACGGCAGCAACGGGACGAATGCGGACAAACTGAGAATAACCAAGTTGAAGAAATGAGCGGCTGAGCTATGTTCTGGTGGTGGACGTCGTAGAGACTTTATCGTATAGTTCACTGATAGTGGGCGGTATCGAGATCGTAGGAGGATCAAACCCGAGGTGAGATCGTTTGGCGGGTTGGTTTGTGGTGGGCAAGAGCGATTCGTCTGCTGACCAGGGATTGGCTAGCCTGCTACATAATGGAGCTCAGGCTGTGGTAGGCAAAACCGGCTCTGGCCTCTTCTGGCATCGGGACATACCTAACGCTTGGACCAAGAGCAAGTACCCCTGCACTAGCCAATCGCGCAAAAGTCTACATTGCCATGCAAGTGCGGGGAGGTCACTTTGCCATGCCATGGCAATACTGTACCCTTCAGCCTTGTCCTACGAGCCTCGTCACAACTTGATCTTGTACCCTTCTTTCCAAGACTCGAGATTCCCTGGGTAACATAGAAGATGATGATATTTGATAACAGAGAAATGATAGCCAAAGCAAAATGGAACCCATTTATCGGCATAAAATCTTCAATTACGTTCGTTTTCACCATGCTCTCAAAGCATCTCCTGTCTTCGCAACTACTATAATAAATCATTACTACTATGTGCTTCCTTTATGGCGGCCATGCTTAAAACAGACACAAGCCATCAAACCCCTATACGCTTCTTATACAACCGGCTATATGTATTGTACCTCTCTCTTGAAATAAAAACTCGGCAGTACCCAGTCGAGTGCTCATGTCTACGAATAACGTTACTCCTTCCCAGTTCTTGCTCCAACTTAACTCCAATGCTGCAAATTTCTGCTCGTAGAAACACTTGGTTACAAGCGCAGTTCCCGGAGAATTTGGTCCGCCATGCTCTTGTACTGCCATGTGTTGCCTGTAGTTCGCTTGAACTGAATGCCATGCAGCGATAGCAGCGGCACCTTGACGATGAAGATTTCAAACTCCAATACCATGCTTCCTCCAAGATCACTTTGGACTTGCGTGCTTGTTTCTCCCGGAGCTCGTCTTGATGGCCCTCCGTTCCTGCCAGGGATACTGTCGAGCGAGGTTTCAGAATTGGAAAAGCTGCGATCCCGATCAGAGTGTCTTGGTGTTCGTGGCGTAGTGGGAGGTCGGTCTGAGTCTCGGAACTCATCTCGTTCCCGCTCGCGATCGTCTCCTCTGATAAGACCCCCGAAGCTAAATCTTCGTTTATGGCCCGGGGTGTTTCCAGGGCTCATGGGCGGATCTTGCACCTTGTTCAGGTCAATACTGGGTGAATGGCGGCAAACAAATCCACCTTTGATCTCAGTGTAGTCCACATTCAATTGCCGCAACACGCGCTTGATGTCGGTCCGGATCGCAGGTACCGACTTGCCGGACGTTGTCGACACACTGAATAGTCCCTTGAGGAAAACTGGCTTGGCAAGTTCACTGTCGTCTAAACGCTCGGTGGATACGCCACTTTGTTCGAGTTCCTGGTCAGTCTCCTCCGGCACGTTGGCCTCCTGGGTCGCCTCTCTCTTCGAGCGGCGTTGCTGTATACTTTCTCTTCTAGCATGGCCAATCGACTTGGCCCTCAGGCTCACAGATCGAGAATGTCCATGAGTACGATGTGCGCTTGAGGAGTCTTCATTCGCCACCGATTGATCGGAACCACTTGCTGGTGGAGCATCCTTCCGCCGCCTCAGGTCTGCGGAGTTGACGCTAGTTGAGCGCCCCAGGCCACCACGCCTGCTCTCCCGCGTCCCGCCAGCAGACATCGGTGGGCTGAGGAGTTCACCGTGTTGACGCTGGTCGCTCCCAGATGGGAGTTGCGAGTCCGATGCATCTTCCCTGTCACGCCGACCACGTCGCATACTGAAGCTCTTTCGGGCCACTAGAGGTGAGGGTTCGGCTGGTGAGTGAACTTGAACCACGGGAGGATGTGACCGGTCCTTGTCCAGACGCTCAGGCTCCCTACGCTTGCGCGTACTGAATCGTCGGAGGATACCAGCTGCAGTACCCTCCTTCTTCTGAAGATGCTCAACCCTCGATTCGGCTGGTGGCGATTGCTTTGGTGGCTCTGGCATGTCATCTTCACCATGCGTCCTCGCCCGAGGTCTGCTTCGTCCGCCTGTCGGTTTCTCGCCTGGCATCTCATAAGCGCCCGAGTTTGTATGGGCTGCTTGAGGTGCCGCAATTTCTGGCATAGGCTCTGGTTCTCTTGCCTTCTCTCTTTCACGTGCTTCACGCTCCCTCTCCTTCTCCCTTTCTCTTTCTTTCTCACGCTCCCGCTCCCGCTCCCGCTCTCGCTCCTTTTCTCTCTCCCTTTCTTTTTCTTTATCACGCGATTGAGCCGCTGCTGGAGGGACCATATCGGCATGGTCGCGATCCTGTTTCTCCTTGACTAGGTAGTATATCGACAGAAGAGGACTAAACGCGTTCATTGGATCGTTGCCCATTTGAAGCGCTTCGGAACTAGGGGCTGACAAGGTATCGCGGCTGTTTCCAGAATTTCTGCGTTTGTAAAAGTCGAAGCCGAACGGCCTTCTTTTCTCAGCATCCTTGGTAGGCTGTGGAAGCTCCTTCTCCCTTTGATGAAGTTTGATAGCGCGCTGATATTCCTCCGAGTCGATAATCTTGGCAAGTTGCGCATTAATACTTTCGGGTGTGCCAAAGTTGAACCCTTGCATAGCAAGAATGACTTCAGGCTCCAAAGGTGTCGTTAACGGTTCACGAACAGGAAGGAAGTTCTCCGGAGGGCCATTGAATCCCTTGACCATCCAGGGATGTGTCATGACCTCCTGCATTGTCGCTCGCTGCTTGGGATCCGTAACAAGCATGCGGGACAGGAGATGCTTACACTCTGAATTCCAGTTAGTAGATGGTATGATAACAGAATCCAAGGGACCTACCGCTTGATAGCCATGCGGGATAATCGACGAGGCCTCTCTTGATCTTGGCATGAAGCGCGGGCATACTTTGATCATCGAAGGGAACCTTGCCGCAGACTAGAACATAAAGAACAATGCCAAAACTCCATACGTCGACTTCGGGACCAGTATAAGCTCTGGCTTGTAACAGCTCGGGGGCAGCGAAATATAGACTTCCACAGAAGGTTTTGAGGTGGCCACGGGGAGCAAAGAGATTACTTAAACCAAAATCGATAATCTTGATGTCACCGGTCTTGCTGATAAGGATGTTCTCGATCTTGAGATCTCTATGCACAATGCTGTTCCTGTGCAGATAGTCTAGAGCACTTGCGATTTGCCGGCTAAACTTTCGGGCTTGCTTTTCTTTGAGCTTGCCATGGGAAATAATGTAGTCGAGCATCTGGCCGCCGTTGACGTATTCGAAAAGCATATACCAATGATGGTTGGTACGAACGACGTCGTGAAGGGCACATATGTGGGGATGATTCAGGAGGGTACTAATGGCCGCTTCACGGGCTGTTCGAATTTCTTTGGATTGATCGGCCCGCTCCTTATCAGCACGAGACTGATGGCCATCGTCGGTCGAGCCACGAGGAATGATCTTACAGGCAACCTGATAATTTGGGCATGGTTAGAATCGTGCATGTGAAAAGTGACTGAGCATCATAGCGACCAAGACTTGAGGGGTAGGCTATGCGATCGTCCCAGCGATGCAATGGTGCGTATAAAGCCAAACGTTTAAGCTTATAAGAAAAGCTTATTACATACCTGTTCGCTGCCATCTTCCTTTCTGGCGAGCTTAACTTTGCCCATACTGCCAGCGCCAATGGTCTTGCCTAACATCCATTTTCCCGACTGGGTTGGGATAATGGTACGCGACCTCGCGTGTTTAGAAGTTGAAGTACGGGGTGGCGCGTCGGCGTGGCCAGCATTTCCACTACCAGCGCCATTGCTGGGAGCGTTGGCCGAAGGAGCCATTTCGGGTTGAGGGTTGTGATGGTTGTTTTTGGATCGAGAAGAGCTCCGTCGATGGGCCCGCGAGGGATCGGGGCCCCTGGTCGGGGGTGGACGGTCGTTGCTCGAGGTTCGCTGATGGTTTGCGTTTGCGTTTGCAGCTAAGCGTGAGGATTCGTAGTCATTTTGCGGTACAGGCTGCGACTGGTGAGAGCGGGCGGATGACGAGGTACGCTGATGATGTTTATGATGAGGGGGAGGATGTGAGTTGGCGGCGTTGGAACCAGAGCGGGAGTGAGAGTGGGAATGAGAAGCGGACCGGGAGGCGTAGGCTTGGGACTGGGGTTGGGCCTGGGAGCGAGATTGAGACTGAGAATGAGAGTGGGAGAGTTGGCGGGTGTGAGATTGGTTGTAGTTGGTACCAGTTCCATTTCCAGTGGGCGTGGCTGGTGCAGGCGCCGCTGGGGCCGCCGAAGCGGAAGAGTGAACTGGAGCCCGACTGGAGCGAGATGAACGAGTCGAGTGAGTACGACCAGGTCCTCGCGGTGAAGCATCTGGCATAGCAGCAGAAGCAGTTCTTGTACCCATGATTGCTGTGTCGTACTATGTTAGGTATGCTATACTGTGCTGTATTGTGTGGTTGTAAGATACCGGAGGTACTGCAGACGGTGTGGAAAGGCGGGCTGCTGGTGATGGACTGGAAGTGAATGGGTCCCAAGCTCTCCGGGTTTGCTCAAACCGGTAGTGAGCTGCCGTAGAATTAATGCCCAAGTACCTACGTAGGGAGGATGGTTTGATCCGATGCTCCAGGTACTGATATCAGCGCAATTGTAATGCAGTCGCAATTTCAGTCTATCTCGGTAAGGTTCTTGGTTGAGTGCGACGTAATGAAGAGACAGAAGAGTCGAAATTGCTTGTACCCTGTCATGAACTGAAGGCTCTCCCAGACTGCGATTTGATCTGACGAGGGGGTGTGATATTGACATGCGCATGAGAAACAAAAGGTAGACTCAGACTCAGACAAAATAGCACCTGTAATAGTTGGACCATGAACAAAGCAAAGCAAAGCTGCAGCGATATGTAGAATTGCACAAATAAGACAAAACTCGACAGGTGCGAAGCAGTATTTGATCAATATCAACCAGCGGTGTCACGGCAGCGCAGTGCCAGCTGGGTAAGATACAGCTTGGTAGGACTAGCAATGGAAGAAAAACAAAGCAAAGACACAAGTAGGTGCGTGAATGAATATGAGCGAGAAGAGTAAAAGGTCAAATATCGTAAAAAAGACAACGGAACAACGTCCGCCAGGCCCTTTCAAGAATAAGAACAAGATACAAAGTCGGGGGCGAGCGAAGAAAGAAGCAGCTTATTAGGTATTGTATGGATAGCTAAAAATGACTTGGGCCTGGCGGGCAACAGCAGCGGCGTGTCCCATATGCTCTCCTCTTGAATGCCCAGGATAATACAGGATGTATGCAAGTTGCCGAGACTTCACCACCAGCCCAGCTACCTTTGAGCTAGCACAACAGGGCATCTCAATCGTTTCAGGGGACTTTCCACTTAGGTCGCAGGTAGCTTCAACTTTCCACCAACGGTCAGGCACTGGGTGGAGATGAGGCATCTCGCTCCAGCTGAGCTCTCATTTCGCTGGCGGCCGGGCTGTCAAGAATGGATCTATTCACTTGCTAGTCAGTCAGCAACCTTGACGATAATGATGGAGCCGCCGGTCTTTGTTCGCATTAGTTGTGAAATAGCTTCGATCATAGCTGTTGGTCATATTTCTATTGGTAAGTTTTGGCCATTCGTTCCACGATCTCTTGGCCGTTACCAACTGCGTTCCCTGTTTCCAGCATTACCAAAGCCAACTAGACTATGTAATGTACCGGACAACACTTCGTCTTTGGCCTGTCAAGTGGATATGATGTAAAGTCCAGCGAATTTACGTGGCTGATTAAACGAGGGGTGGGAGGCTGGGGTTTCAAGCTCAGAACCAGGTTGACCATCTTGCCTCCATTCAAGCTAAGTCTGTCTTGGAACGTCTGAGCTGGAATGCAATAACGGTTCCCAGGTCCAGAAGAAGCAAAATCGAAGCAGCCACACAGCGGATAAGTGCAGCGCATTTTGACACTTGTGTTAGATATCGGTGTATGCGATGCGCTGTGATGTAACATGTCTTCGTGTTGACCAACAGCAATGATCACAGTCGCTGCTTCCTGTCTACCCAAGGTGGCCAGCCGCCTTGCCGTACCTGGCTGAAATGCCAAGACCAACCCGGACGTTCCTCAGCTTGAAGCGACAGATACACAATGCCCATTAAGAATTGCGTACGCCTCGCCTCACTGCTGCGTCTTGAGCTGAGTTTTATTCCCCAGGCGAAGACCAAAAAGACTAAAGAAAAGGTGTCTTTGGCACATGTCAGCCGAAAAGTCAATATCAATGCCAAGGTACTGAACACGTAGGTACTAAGGTAGTCCACCGAGGTAGGTAAAGCATGACGTCTCACGACAGATTATGTCATGGGCCAATATTGAAACAGCTCTCTTAAAGAGACTGTCACTTCTAGCCACGTACCTTCAACAACGGTCCCCGACTGGCAAGTTTCACACGGGTGCACTTGCATACCTGGCACTTGTTAAACTATGAAGTTGCATGGAAGCTCTCCAACGTTTGATAGAACACCCAGACCCCCTGTCAGAAGGTCTCGCGCCAGGGGCCACCCTAAAGTTTAGGTAGCGAAGGTTCTATTGTCAGCCAGCCTGTCATAGCTACCTGGATTGAAACTCTACCTCTTATCGATAAGATCAATTTAGACGTCGCGACACCAGCTCGCGACAAACGTTTCCATCATCGCAAACCTTGAAGACAATCAGAGACCTTTGTGCTTTCTCTCTTACTCATGCGGTGAAATAATCACTTTCGATGCTTCTACGAAAATTACGCGACACGCCGACATCTCAGTCTCATGTCATATAAACGATCCCGCACGACGTACGAAGCCGATCTCCATGCACCTTTTGTAACATTCGGCACTCCTCTCCCCGACGACCCTGATGCTCGAGATGATGGCTCCTTTGTGCCAGTGTGGAAGCAAGAGGTAAGGGATGAGCGAGGCCGAAAGAGGCTCCACGGCGCATTTACTGGTGGATGGAGTGCAGGGTGAGTAATATCATAACGACCAAACTAGGGCCATACACTGACCTCTTCAGATACTTCAACACTGTTGGATCCAAGGAGGGATGGACCCCGTCGACTTTCGTCTCGAGTCGGAGTAATCGCCACAAGCCTGAAGCTACAAAAACGCAACAACGAGCAGAAGATTATATGGACGAGGAGGATCTTGCCGATGCTGCCGAAGCCCAGAAGGTACAGACTTCTCAAGCGTTCGCTGGACTCGGCTCCTCCAATCAGGATGTTAATAGCGGGGGACTGATGGGCTTGCTGAGAGGTGAAGGTGACACTATGGGATTAAAACTGTTGCGACGCATGGGTTGGAAAGATGGGCAAGGTATTGGGCCCAAGGTTCGAAGGGGTGCCCGTCTTGAGATGGGAGTCAAGAGTGTCGTGGCTACCGAAACACATCTGTTTGCGCCAGAAAACGCAAGGATGATCCAATTTGTCCGCAAGAACGATCGGAAAGGACTTGGCCATGATGGCGAAATAAAATTGACAAGCCTCAACCCGATCACAGCTGCAGCCGATGAGGGCGAGGATGAGGATGAGGATGGCAATGCCCCTGATGCCGGTATACGAAGTATGTCTCTTCTTTCATCACGGAAATCCAAGATGCAGACCGGGCGTGGTGGTATAGGAGTGGGCATATTGAACGACAATGGTTCTGACGAAGAAGATTCCTACGAGATGGGACCGAAAATCCGCTATAACCGCATTGTTGGTGGCGACAAGAAGAAGAAGAAGAAAGCAAAAAAGGCCAACGCGGCAGTTAATCCTGCGCTGAGAAATGCACCGGTCTTTGTATCACGAACCGCTCGGGCTGGCAATGGGCTTGGAAGGTGTTATGATGGACGATTGCCACTGGATGGTTTTGTGCTTGCCAAACTTACAGAGGACTTGTCCAATCTCTTATTAGAGTACGCGCCGCCCCTGGTCCCGGAAGGATGGGTATCCTCAAAGGCATCTTCTAATCGGACGGCCGACTCCGATTACAAGTCAACAGCAGATGCTGCAAAAGCGTCTGCCCATGATGCGAAGTCGAGGGCAGCTCTTCTTGGAGAGAAGAGCTTGCCAGGGAAATCAGTCTTCGACTATATTACCAGCTCAGCACGTGATAGACTTGCTACAGCATCTGGGAACAAGACCCTTCCTCAGGGCTTAGGAGAAGTACCAGCAGGATATTCCATGTCAGAGGAAGAAAGGCAACAGGCAGTATGGGATGCAGCACCTATATTGGACAGAGAGACCGCTGTTGCAGCAATTTCGCGAGGCTCAACCGGACCCTACGCGGACAATGAGGAGAAAAAGGCACGCTATAGGACCTATTTGGAGCATTTCGCGACGGGTAACCAGCCACTACCAACCAAACCCAAGGGAATGGCGTACGATGATTTTGCCAGAGAACTATCAGAGTTCCATAACTGTGCCAGGATCTTCAAACCAATGACAGGGTTCATGGCATCCCGTTTCACGACAGCAAAAAAGCCAACGACTGTCTCAGCAAATAATTCTGAGACTGACCTGATGTCAAAACCCGAGCCAAGGGTTGCGGATCCTGCAGAGGAAGCAGCCAAAGTTGGCATGTATGGAAAGATGACGCGAACAAGTGAGGACTTTTATCCAACAAGACTACTGTGCAAACGGTTTAATGTTAGGCCGCCTGCGCACTCTCAGCCAGAAGCCGAGGTGGAAACCGGCACTTCAGCAAGAGGTCGTGATGGAGGCTCGGGGCCCATGGATGATGTGAAAATGAAATCAACGTTCCCGGCCGGAGACATCAAATCGATCGAAGGTGCCCCTCCAAGCACGGCACCAGCAGTGCCTGTGCCCGAGCCAGCTATTAACCCCGACAAGAATGAGGCTGTTGAGGGGACAACGGCACACGATGAAGTTCTTCGAGCAATATTTGGAGATAGCGACAGCGAATAATCAATACTGTACATGTTGATAAGTTGGTGTTTGAAAACATATCTGAAAGGTGCTTATGATCCATCGATTACTCATTATTTCACAGGAGCAATGTAGGTTCGAATTCTAGCGTGCTCTAAGTCTTGAAAAACGAAAGATACAACCCATCTTTCCTATGCTTAATTTAATCGTTGTAAAACCGTATACCCATACAGGAGTAGTTTTCTCACTCAAATATCAGGAAAACTCTACACACCAAGCGGTTGTGATGTGTCTTCGCGTGTCAACCAAAGAGATGACTATCGCCCTCGCTCATCTCAAGGATCCATGAATGCCAAGCATCAGGCTTGTAACTCCAGCGCATCTAGCGCCGCGACTCCATTTGAGATGAGCGGCTGGGACCCTGTCAATACCCCCCAAAGCCTTTTGATTGGCCTCTCTCATCACATCGCGGGGCTCCAAATTAGTGCAACTAAAGCTCGGGGGCTCACCTCAGGGGAGTAACCGCCGTCGAATGAGGAACCTGGAATCGCGGTGCCGTTGTTCTGAGGACCAATGTCAACCTCACTCACGCATCGCATCACATCGTATCACATTGCATCGCCATCTCTCCATTACACTAGGCAGAGATTCACCACGCGACGAGGCAGCGAAGTTCGATTCGAGAGCGAACGAGATCCGTCCCGGTTCAAATATTTTGCTTAATTTCTGTTCACCTCCAATACTTCAGTTCTGTTTATCTCATCGACCGCCTAGAAGTCGCCTCTATCTCCAAGCAACTGCTCTTTCCCCGTTCCTCCATTTGCCAACTTGGAGCGGTCTCTTTTTGCACGTACCTGTTTTCTTTTAGAAGAAAGCCGCCATCCTGTCTGAATTTCAGGAAGCTGGAATTGGACCATCTGTGTCCTTGGAGAAGAATACGCCGTCACCTGCCTCATCAAGGCCACCAAGCACGCGCACAACATCAAGTCATCATCGCGAACCTACACCCGACGAACTCAAGTCCGCCAAAGAACCGGAATCGCACATTCTTTTAAGCCGTGACCAGTTACCCCCGCCGCAATATCCCGCCTCTGAACCTTCAACTTCAGGCCCTCCCCCCTTCTCGTCGCTCTTTACCTCCCAGCCTACCAACGCTCACGAGCGTTCCAGCAAATTCGTCGCTTTCACTGCTCACTCCCCTTGTGAAGCAGAGGCATCAGGCTCCGCTGCGCCAGCATACGAATCTTCCTCTCCCAGAGAAGCGCTTCCGTTCGACCCAGACCAAAGTACTACTGCATTTCACGATCCAGTCGCAGAGACCAAGCGCGCACTTCCTCGGGATACCAAGGGAGACTCTAGTCGTAAGGACGACGACGCAGAACCACCACCAGCTTACTCAGAGGGCGATAGTCCTCTCACCGCATTCTCTTTCCTAATGGCTGCCGCAGGAGGAGCTTCGAGTATCATTACTCAAGTGCAACAGGGTGGACCACCGGTTAGTACTCTTGGAGATGTTGGCGCCGACGAGACGATCGCCATGGATTTGAGGTGAGTATACATGTGGAAAGTTTCCCGCCCATTGCTGACTCTCGAATAGAGGCACAAGATTCTATCTCTCTAGAGATGAGTTGCTTACTTTGCCCGAATTCGTACTGCTTTCTTTGTTCCCTAATGGACTGTTTCCTGAGGGCCAAATGGGTGGGTTCTCCGACGGTGATGCTGTACAGGTCGACGTAAGATGATGCCCTTTCTTGTTGCAAACTTTGACTCACAAAACCCAGTATGACCCAGCTTCGCTACAGTACATGCTTGACTTTTTCAGAGACGTAGCACAATCCATCCCTGCAGATGGATCACCAAGTGCTTCACAGGATGAGGAAACGCCGTCTCTTGGTGCCTCGCGGGACGACTCTAAGCGAGCCGGTATCATTGTGCTGCGTGAAGACCTTGACTTTTACGCTATCCCGCCCCGAGCAGATATTGGTCAGCTTGATATGATTGCCGTCAAACGGGCAGCCGCAGAAGCGTTACAGCAACAGAGCGGCATTTTTTCCGGCCTGAAACGAAGTGACGAACCTGGTACTACTGAGGCTCATCTAATCGAGATGTTGACTGCTGGGTGAGTTATATACACATCCATATGCTATTAACGTGATTTTGGACACTAACTTGTTACCAGTGGTTTCAACCACGATGACAGATGGGGCCACCGTGCTGGTGAGCCCAACAAGGCTGTCATCTGCAGTCTGGCTCTTGCTCGCCTGCGCAGCGACATTCGAGGCAACGAGATGGGCACCAACGCAGTCGGCATGGCCCAAAAGCTTCTCCTCTTCTGGCGCAAGCCCGCTCGTCGTTGCTGGTGGGAAGGCGTCGAACTTGAGAATGTCGCAGGTGTTGAAGGCAAGCTCAAGGTCTGGATCCGGAGGGTATGGACCCTTGAGATGAGTGTTATTGGCCTGCGTTAAAACCATCATCTCCTATTTTCTCCTCCCTCAAGATCACAGACCCTATAATTTTCACTTTCTTTTTGTTTATCACACCTTCTGTAGCTTTTGTTTTCTCACCATTCCCCCATGTTATTCTATCTCCTCCCTACTAGGCTATCCCTTGTTTTTTTCTTCTATTATGTCGTCTCGAGACCAGTGTTGGTGGAGGTTGGCCCATCCAGTTGGGCAAAAAAGCACATACGTGGAAACAAGAGGGGTTTGGTCCATCGAGATACACAAAGGGCGGGCGTCAAGGTGCCATTGGAATTCCGAGGTTATTCGTAGACCTCTGATATTTTTCTGCTCATGTTTGATATACAGCACCGAGATAAGTCGAATGCACAAAGACCGCATGTATATTAAATTGCTGTGATGCCTCCCGGATCTGAGGAGTGTTTTCATTCATTCTGGCTTTCCTGTCCATAGCAACTGTAATGAAACTCGGAACCCTTCTTGTTGTTTTGAAGACTTTGCTGCCATGGCGTGAAAACACTACCCCCTGGCTTGTAACTTGCGCGCGCCATACTGTCAGAGTCTAGATTCTTGTGGAGAGGAGCTAGGATAATCAATCTTCCCGGACGACTGAGGGAGACTGGATCGACTCCTGTTTCTCGTTGCATGAAATCAGTTGGCATAACTGGACTCGCCCAGGTGAGGAGACTTAGTGATAATGTCTACTTAGTGTTGATCTTTCGTTCTTGCATCTAGATTGAAGATTCGGGATGATGCGTGCGAGTACTAGAATGAAAGTTTATGTTCGAAAGAATGTAGAAAGTGCTACAAAAAGATCCTCGCCCATATCATGATAAGTTTTGTAAGCCATTTTCAAGAGCGAAAGATTGTATGGCATAAGGTTGGACGATGCAGCTCATACATATAAGATCAAGTTTCAACCCCAAAGGCCAGGACAAGAGATCAACCAAGCCATAGTCACCAAGAGCATGTGAAAATATTAATCAGATCAATCAACCAGACATATGCCATCAAATGCCAACAACCAGGCTAAGTCACCTCGTTATGCTCAGGGACTTCGACATCAATATTTTTGGAGGATGAAAATAGCCCCAAGCAAGTGGCCTCTTGCCCTTCGATACTGCGTGTCTCTGACTGCGCGGTGCAGAATTGGTACTATCACGGCGAATCACCCATTGAGATCTTGCATCAAATTGTCACATTTGTCAATGGGTACCTCTGTCTTATTGCAAGCTTTCTGCTTTGTCTGTGAGACCAACTGCAGACAGACAATATTCCCTTCGACATAACTTTACCCATCTGGCTGATCTTCGCAATGCACTTGACGCATGATCGAAAAAGAAACTCACGACCCAAAATGAGGCTTCGGTTCATCTCGCTCTGATAACATGTGCTTGGAGGGAAACTGACGAGAACTGGTTGGCCTCTCAAGTCTCGTCATTGTGAGGCTTGGAAAGCTTCCGATACAAGCTTACGCATCTCATTTGTCATCTCTACAGAGTCAAGCCCCTCAGAGTTGACCCAGAGACCTTCGGAATGCTCGTTTGGGTTGACGGTAAAATCATCACCACCTTCTTCCACTTGGACCAAGTAGCTCAGTTGCAAAGCAGTCTTTCGTATTGTTTGGAGAACAGTTCTTTTTTTGATCTTTTTCTCCGTAACATAAGTGAAAGGGGCCAATGAATTCAAGATATTTGCGATAGTGAGGCCTGTCTCCTCCTTGACTTCTCTCGTGATTGCCTCGCGTATTGACAAGTCTGTGTCATCGACCTTACCCCCTGGTACCTCGAAAACACCAGGGTAGTAAACCTCATGAGCGGCCCGTTTGAGGACCAAGATCCTCTTTGCGCCTCTTCCATCGATGCGGACTACGGCAGCCCCAATGGTGATCTTGTCTGCTGCGGTAGGTTGGGAGGTTTGGGCCCAGGCTTGGACTTCAGCCTTTGACATCCCTAAGAAGTCCATGCCGTCGTATAAACACTTATTTTGATCAATCTGTCGAGAGGCGCTGATATGTCAATTCGCTGGATGGGTTTTTTGGATGTTTCAAGATATAGGGCTTGATGTTAGGAGTTCTTGTGGTCTCGAAATCTGTGCTGAAGCAACCCAAGCGATACAAATTGGTTCACCTGAGAACCTTGAAAGGCCAGATATCTGGTCATCGGACCGAACAAGCCACAGAAGCTCTATACGATCGTCTACTTATAGTGCCAAAAGTATGTTCTGAAATGTTGATTGACCTTTTTTAACTTTTGCCCTCCTATCACTATGCAGAGTCAAACCAGCGCAGTTTCGACTTACGAATTTGCCTAGATTATTCGGTCTCTGTCCGGTCTTTTGATAGAATGCTCAGCACCAGGATAACATTGCCTCTCTATAATATCATTGACACGTCATGTTAGCTAGGAAGATGTTTTGACTTTCTTCGGCCGAGACTGCTCTTTATCTCTTCGTAAGTCACTCAAGGAAGAATTGGCATTAAGTAGCCGGGGTCAACTCCTTGACAGGGAGCTGAGCCAGACGTTGGACTAATATGATAAGCTCACGATTGAGGATAATCAATATTTATGGTGTCACATACCTACCTTAGTTGTGGTAATACGAATGAGATAGTTTGGGTACCTGCATGGAGGCATTTGTGGCGTAACACTCGAATGCCGTCGCACGAATTACAATGGTAATTGGGGATTGAACACTCTAGGTTTAAAGTTTGTATACTACCATAACTTTGGAGTTCAGTCGCATCTATATAGAAGATCAATCATGTCGAAGCCCCGGCCTCTAACCTTGAACCCGATGGTTCTCGGAGCAGCATTTATTATATCGATTCAATTTGCTAAAAAAATCACATGAACGTTAGAGACGAACGTGAGAGATCGTCCCCGTATTCTCTTCACAGCAAGCCTATTTTCACAGAGGGAACAATGCATAGGAAGCATCTAGTATTGTATCCGAATTTCCATTCTCATACAGGCAATACCCTTCCATGGAAAGTAGCACTGCCGGTATTCGCGCACCTACCCGGACAACATCTGATCAAGCTTTTTAAGTTAAGAGCGATCCGGGGTAAGTGGGCATTGTCGGCCAGGATCAGGCAGGATCGACCTCCCGCCTTTTGTTTCATTGGACGGCCATGTGCACCTCCCTCTTGGCTTCGGCATCGATGATGCCCCCGAGGGCCCCGACTTCCATTCATAGTTGTTGCATTTATTCCAACTTCTCTTGTCTTGCCTTCGGGTCCTGTCTCCCAACGCATTCATTCTTCATTCTTCATCTCACGATTGACGATTGACGACTTCACTCCTTGATACCCAAAATCCATTACCGCATCCATACCCATTTCCCCATCTCTATCAGCATCTTCATCTCGGGCTTTCCCTCTATTCGTGAACTGGTTCAGCCATCG
The DNA here is from genome assembly GCA_013266165.1 of Fusarium graminum. Taxonomy (NCBI): domain Eukaryota; kingdom Fungi; phylum Ascomycota; class Sordariomycetes; order Hypocreales; family Nectriaceae; genus Fusarium; species Fusarium graminum. Next base: position 46,734 of record JAAGWP010000373.1, read on the forward strand.
TACTTTTCCCCCTCCGACGTCATTCTTCACACCGTTGCAATGGCGTCCCTCCTCCGCATCGCCGCCACCACTTTCACTTCAACGTTCCTCTTGTCCCTCTTGTCAATCACTTCAGCACAAGAATGCAAGTTCAGGTCTCTGAATACATCATATCCTGCGCCTGTTACGGCACCAAACTGGGAATATAGCGTCATTGCCAACAAGCTCAGACGCCCGCGAGGCCTTGTGTTCGATACCGAAGGTGCCCTCCTGGTCATAGACTCTGGAAATGGTATTGTCCGTTTCGAGCTCGAGGATGGAGGGGGAACGTGTTTGCAGGTCAAGAAAAAGACAACCTTGTTGAAGCAGGACAATGTAAGTTAACTGCACGCCCAGCTTCCACTCCCTCTATCAATCCATCAACTAATTCCCCTTGCCTAGCTCAACCATGCCATCGCGCTCTCTCGAGATGGCCGTACTATTTATGCCTCTTCCTCAAATGATGTCTTTGCATGGCCCTACGATCCTTATGAAGATTCCCTCCAGAACTCTTTAGTTCAGAATTTGGTTACAAACATGACCAGTAAGGGACATACATCTCGTACTCTGCTTGTTTCACAGAAATACCCGGATATGCTTCTCGTGTCTCGCGGAAGTAATGGCAACGACGACGAAGGTACCGAAGATCGTGATTCTGGCCGCTCTCAACTTCGCGCCTTCAACATCTCGTCTTTCGGTGACAACTCCTCTAAGAAGCCATACAAATATACCGATGGCGAAATCCTGGGCTGGGGTCTGCGCAACTCTGTCGGTGTGGCAGAACACCCTAAGACAGGTGGCATCTTCAGTGTTGAGAACTCAGCCGATGAGCTACACCGTGACGGCACAGACATCCACAAGGACAATCCAGCAGAAGAGATGAACTTCCACGGTTTCCTCAATGGCTCTAGTGAGGACCAGGGTGGCAATTATGGTTACCCTCTTTGCTATACACTTTGGTCTACGGAAGGTTTCCCTAATCTTGGCGACCTCAAGATAGGTGATCAGTTTCCCGCTGATCGCCAGACCGGCGAGGAGAACGCTACTTCTCGTACCGACAAGGAATGCAAATCCGATTACGTCGCTCCAGTGCTGGCTTTCCAGGCTCACACTGCACCTCTCGATTTGAAGTTTGACTCCGACGGCACAAGGGCCTACATCTCGTTCCATGGAAGTTGTAAGTTATCTCTCCATTAGGGCCTCAACCTATTCACTGACACTTGAAGGGAATCGTGACCCCCCTGTTGGGTATAGAATATCCTACGCAGACTTTGAGAACGGACAGCCTGCAGCCTCTTCTCGAAGCAAAAAGGCCATTACGCCCATCATTTCCAATAAGGACATATCGAAATGTCCCGATGAATGTTTTCGTCCCGTCGGTTTAGCATGGGACCCAAAGGGCCGCCTGTGGTTCACCTCTGACAAGACAGGTGAGATCTTCGTCTTGAATCAGACCTCCACTAGTGATAATGGAACCTCATCTGGCGGTGATGATGACGACGATGATGACAATTCTGCTCTTTCCTTGCGGCCTGGATGGGCTGCTTCTATCGTGACACTGGCCGCTGTCATCATGGGAGGCTTCCTAGCGTGATGCTCTAGAGTGAGCACCATATTCCAATCACGAATCAACGTAGCAGGATTGAGCGTGTGTTGTTTGTGAGCTTATACGATTGTGTGATATGGAGTGCAGAGCTCTTTTGACTCGAGGCAGTTCAAACATTATTAGGGTGTAGTCATAACCTAATTCATAACATTACCAGACATGTTCATCTTTTCTACAACGTGACGCCAGGGAAACGTTAACCCTGCAGTCGGCTCCATCCCATATCACGGCGATGAAGTACATGGCTACCATAAGATTGACTATCTCAAGCTCTTCAGGAGCATGATTCAATTACAACCGTGCATGGTCGCATTGCACTTGATACTAAGTTTTAGGGCTGTAGCAAGATAATCACCCTTTTGTTTGCCTTGAACGCCTGGCTCTCCTATTTGAACTCATCATCGCGTTACTTTTATTGCAGTAATCTATTCCTCGATTGTCTTGACGCACTCCCACTCCCCACGGAGGTTTTCCTTCCACAATGACACCTTGTTGTCTTGGCCACTGACTGCCAGCACGTTACCGCTGAGCGACCAGCTAACTCGCCACACAGCTGCTTCAAAGGAGAGAACCTTGGATTCCCATTGGGTAGGGTTTGAAGGGTCGGATGTCCAGATACGAACTGTCTTATCTTGCGAGGCAGAGGCGATGTAGGACTTCTGGAGAACAGTAGGAGACCAGGCAACGTCACGGACCCAGTCAGTATGGCCAGTCAGGGGCTCACGCTCCTGCTTGTAGGTCTGAGAAGCAGGGTCAAAAGCCCAGATCTTGAGGACGTTGTCACTGCCACCAGTGACGAACCGTCGGTTGCCGGTAGCACCAGGTCCGGGAGCGCTGCTGACAATACTTCCAGGGGTGGTAGCGGGGGCCCAGGAAACGGAGTTGACGCCGAGACCATGAGCGGCAAAGGTGGTGTGGTCGATACTGTTATCCTTAAACTCGAGAACGCTCACGTTGCCGTCGGAAGAAGCGCAGGCTAGGAGGCAGCCAGCCTCATGGGGAGACCAGGAGACAATGTTGACCGAGGCCTTGTGTAGGGGGAAATCGTAGATTCGCTGCCATGCGTTGTTCTGTCCACCCTGTTCCTTCCAGATAAAGACCTTGCCATCGTAGCCAGCCGACGCCAGGATATTGCCATACTTAGGATGCGCCCAGGCAACACACCAAACGGCACCCTCATGTCTATCAGTCCCTCCAAGTCAGCTGTCTCTCTTTGGTATGACCATGTTCCGCACTCACCCCTTGAGAGTCTCGATCAATCGCTGGGTTTCACCCTCAATCTCAAAGATCTTGATCGTCTTGTCGCCGGAGCAGGTAGCTAGCTTGCGACCGTAGTAGTCGAGAACAGCATCATGCTGGAGAAGCCGTCAGTGTGGTTCGCAGTCGCAGGCGGCGGAATGATTCGTGACATGCAGAGCTCAAGCATAGCTCCTAGTCGCATTAATTGGGGGATGGAACCTACAATCATGTCCTCATGGCCAGAGTTGGAGATAACTTGCGCCGACTAAGGGGTGGATAATTAGCTTTATTCAGGTAATCGCTAAGAAAAGGCAGAAAGTAGGAAGCGAGTCCATCATGTAGAAGAACCTACCATCTTGCTTGATTTTTACACCCGATTTACAGCGCAAAAGGAAACAAACAGAAAGGGATGAATTATAGAGGGTGGCTATCAGAGGACACGATACCGCCCATGACCTGGAGCTATCTGAGGTGGTCCGCGCCAGACTGTGGCGGTGGTGACAGTTGGCCAAGCTATGATCACGTGAAATGCAGCGTGATCTCGAGATCCCCCACTTGCCGCATTTGTCTCCGAGTTGCGGTACGTACCGTCGGTTCTTTAAGTTGCCTCGGCGCAGGCTTCCCCAGACGTAGAAGCGGGCGGAGGAACAATCACGAGCCGTTGGGATTTGGAACTCTGGGGAAAGGCGGCTCTTGGATTATTCATCTACCACTTTACATCTACTTTTTTTTGGTCTACAATAAACCAGGGTCTTTGTTCGTTTCGCATCTTCTTGAAGTATAACCTGCCCCTCCCTGTCTTGCTCCTCAAGTAGCAACTAGACATCTCGCCGCGGCCTCGGCATACTTGGGATTATCTCAGTTCCAGACGTCAGCAACTCATTTATCCAACAGAATACACATATAGACGCTATCATGGCGGATGCTTCATGTAGTGGTGGGACTCCCTTCAAGCGCCTCATCGACCATCAGGCGCGCGAGGTCAGCCATCACCAAGACCGACTCACAGACCGCGCTGGTCCTCAAGGTCATGCTGTAAGTGCTTAGACGTCACAATGTACAGACTTGTAGCCTAAACTCCCCTAGTCCTTCAGATCTGCACCTCAACAAATGCAAGGTGCAGATGGTTTCGGCGCATTTATGAACGGTTCCTCAGCTCTACCAGGAGTCCCTCAGCATCATGCAGCAGGGCGATTAGCAGCCCACGCTGCCGTATTAGAACAAGGGCATTCACCCGCATTTCATGCTGCTCAATCAACGCACTTTCAACAAGGGCATCAATCCCCTTCTGTAGATGTAAGTAACTGGGCGGCTGATTTCAACCGCTTCTCGAATCAAGCACAGCAACGGCAGCCTCTTCAAAACGGCTTCCCGCAAGCTGTGCCCCAGATGCATCAACCAGCTCCTCAGATGAACTTCCAGGCCGCTTTTGTGCAACCCAATGCTGCCTTTGCGCCCATGTATGGCCAAGCCAACGCGCAAGCTAGTGGAGTTTTCATGAACGGCAACGTAGCAGCGACACAGGAGGCCGGCTTCGATGACGAAATGTCGAAATGGATGGCAACCAACGGCGGCGGTGGTATGGAAGAGGTAGATGCTATGATGGACCAAATGGCTCGTGAGCTGGAACTCAACGACGCAGCGATAGCCCAAGCTGAGGCCGAACAAGCATCCCAGCAAGAAACGGTCGCTGAACCTACCTTGGAAGCGAATCCAACCAAACTCGCTACCCCAGATATCGCCAGTCTTTCTCTCGAGACAGAAGAACCTGAAGTCTCAGAGCCTATCCAGAAGTCAAGGTCAGAAGTTGCTGATGCTGCTGAACGTCTTCTCGAATCAGTCGAGCACGAGGATGGTGAGAAATGGAAGAACTCCGTGTTTCTTTCTCTCATGCGTGACTTCCGAGATGGTCGGAAGGATATTGTCGACAATGAGATTCGTGAAACTCCAGACAATGACACAAATGCTGCGAAGGAGGCCCAGTGACGGCTTCGAGATCTCGACAGAATCAAAGCAGTAGCGGCTTGCGAGTTGAATGCGCAAGATCAGAACGCCATTAAAGGCCCGTTGGTGAACCTTAATAGCCCATATCAAGACGAGCTGACGTCGCGATGGGAGGTCGCGTCGATGTCGACCGGATTATTTTGAGATTCATTTCCGTCTCGCAATTCCTATGTAGAGCATACCAGTTGGATGACGTTTTAGGGCTATCACCTCCGTGTGGGTGTTATAAAATGAGTGAGCCATGACATTTGGCGTCAGCATATATTACTAGGTCGGGTCTTGTACACAGTGACAAGCTGTTGTACATTAACATTTTGGGATTTTTTCACATAAAAGAGACGTTGCTCTGAATAGATCGGCCAATATCTTTAATGTTCATGTTTCAGGCTCTGTGAGCATCACCACTTCGTAACGACATCAAGCATGCACAGGCGAAATTCACAAGAGTCGGAGACGGAGCATCTTATAGTCAATAATGTAAATTCAGTAGACATTTCTTTTCGTAAGCGGGTAGTCGCTCCCATAACTCCGTTTCCCTTCCTTTTGAACACAGAAAAGTGCAGACTGTAACGAGACTGTCTTCCTTTCATGATGCAGTCTTAGGTAACGACAGAAAATTCAATGGCACATATACGATGGGAATATACAATCGTGCAGTCCAACGCCAGCCCGGATTCCTGTATGCATAACGCCGTATGATAGTGTTGAAAGAGATTGAGAGGATAAAAAAAATAATAAGAACCCCGGAAAGTATTCAACAAAGTCTCACAAGTTTATGCCGACTTCCATATACAACCGCATTTGGGAAGTGACAGTGGGTTTGTTCGTTTTACCAGATGAGGGGGGAATGGGTGGGCTTGGGCATCTGGTTCGTTTGTCCATTGGAGTTCCAATTCTTCGACAACCTCAGCGTCATTCTCCACGATGACCACACTGACCTTCTTGCCATTCTTGAGAACAGGCCTCGTTTCAGTTCCGTCACCAACCACCACATATTGAACGCAACGAGCCACTGAGTCTTCGTTCCACAAAAACCGACGCTCCACCATCTTGTAAACGTGGGGATATTGAGGTAGCTTCAGGTCCTCCCAACCGCTGGTTGAGGTAGGAGGAATGCTCTCTGTAGAAGTGGGCTTTGGGTAAGGAGATGGAATCGAGGTCGGGTGATATGTCGATTGAGTTGCGTTTTCACTGGGATAAATGAAGAGTTCGATAACAGTGTTCGGCCACGTACAGATCCAAGGTTTTTCACCAATCTTTGCGTTGACAGGCTTGTTCTTGAACCGGTGGAAGGTGTTGTAATCTTCATAGTCGCCATTGTCCTCGTATTTCCAACCTCGTTTGTCAAGTTGACCGAATTTCTGTTCAGAAACGATGACGGTTTTGTTGTATGTCGTCCTCAACCACCAGGCCGGGTTTAGCGCGCTTTCCGATGTGTCGTTGACCAATATCATGCGAGTCGGTACAGAGATAGTAGGAGGCTGAGCGCCGAAAGGGAACGGAGCATTAGAGTCCTTGATAGCCCTTAGTGTCAGGTTGTAGGAGATATCAGCGTCAAGCTGAGGATTTGAGTTATCCTCAACCTGAATTGACCAAATGGGAGTAATGATATCGCAAGACCAAGCTGCTTGCTGCGTCGAGTCATTGAAGCAGTTACTACTTGCTTGAATGTCAGTGTCCAGATTAGGAAGTGCAAATCGGCCTGTAGTCATAGCCGGAAGATCCGTCGGTATAGCTGTTATTATTTCAGGGTCATATGTGACTGTGGTGGTGGGAGGCATATTGATACGTTCGCTAAGGATGAGTTAGTATACTCGGTCAAAGACAGCGCGACACAACTTACTCATCGATGTCGGGAGGAGGCCCATGGTTCCTAGACAACATAGTCCCAATCACAGCTCCCATGATGATTCCCATCAAAACCAATCCGACCAGCAGGAGGCAAATAGCCCAATAAGGCACAATTCCCCATAGTTTCCTCTTTGCCCTTCGCTGCCATTTGTTGACAACAGGTTTCTCGGAAACTTCTGCAGCAGCAGTATTGATGTCGTGGTGGCTGCTATCGGAAACATTGCTTCTAACGGAAGGCCGAGTCCTTGGTAAAGCTAAATCATCATCTGTTGATGAGAATTCAGGGTCGCGAGTCGCTATGCCGATTCCACCAGCACCAGGTATGGCCCTGGCGGGTGATATGGGGGACACAGGTTCCGATTCAGACGACATAGGCGAAACCGGAGATGTTGGAGACACTGGAGACGCTGGGGACGCTGGGACTGCCGGGGCTGCTGGCACTTGAGCGGTCGGTTTAGGCACATAAGCGTTGTCTGGGTATCTGGTATAGGGCGGCAATTCTTCCATATGGCCCAATGGGCCCACCAGATCGCCTGCCTCCTCACCATCCGGACCTAATTGTCGCTGATAACTTCCTCCCAAGCCGTTAAATCCTACTGGGATCGAAGGATTGCTGTTCTGTCCCGAAGAGGTATTCTGTGTGTAAAGAGCATACGGGTGGGTTGGCCCCTGGTGTCCTCCGTAAGATCGATCCTCAGGTATGACTGCATTTGCAGTAGTGGATGTGGTGGCCACGCTCATTGTTCGTTGAGGATACATCTGGTATGGGTGCGATGGGCCGGATGGACCTGTGTAAGGACTTTCGGCACGAATGATGGGAGAGACCGAAGATAAACTAGGGTTATTACGTGAATGAGATCGGTCGGCGGTAGATGTTCCATCATTTCGAAGGGCGAGAGAGTCATGGTTCCGGTGAGGTTTCGAGATACTGGAAGGTCGATTTCGGATGGCTGGAGTAATCTCAGGTGAGTCCTGGTGCGCAAGCGGTCCTGCCTTCACAGATTCTGTCTGTTGTGAGAGAGACTCGGTCGACGACAGTGATGATTCGGGTTGAGTGTTCGTGTTTGAGGCTGGGTTCGTGGATGAAGAAGATGTGGTATTGTCGGCAGGTCGAAACCCATCAGCCACCATCATAGCACTGAGATCATAATCATCGTCAACTACACCACTACCAGTGGACAACCTCAACGAACGCGAGCGCCGAGTCGATGAGCGACGCGAGTTGCTAAAGTCCTTGTCGTTGTTGGAATCCATGGCGTGGTGAAATAGTTAGGCCAGGGCTTCAAGCCAGAAACGCCGGCGAGGGCGTGCCCTACAGGTCGTGAATTTCGATCGTTGAAATCGACGTCGTGATCCAAGGGGCTATCGACGGTCGGGATTCGAAGGGGAGGGCGGTCGACAGATCAATGGCGAAGGGAGACCGACTTGAGCGAGAGGGTCGGAGTCCAAGTTGGATAAGGAGACGTATTGAAGCGAGCGAATGTCGAAATCGAATTGCGCAATTCGGATGAGAGAATTTAAGATCGGGAATCAGATGAGCGAAGGTGATTGATTGATTGATGATGGTGATTTGTTTAACCGTGGTTGGGGTGGATGGAGATTGACGGGATGGATGGATAGAACTGCAAAAGGCCAAGAACGAGAAAGCGGGTTTCGAGAGGGCGCGAGGGAGCGACAGTGTCTGAGTGGCTACACAAGAAGAAAGAGGGAGAGCGGACCAACAGGAAACGAGCAAGCGCCATTCCAAGGAGGGTCCCAGACTCTCCAGCGGGCTTTAGTGGGTACAGAGCATCGTTCTAGGCCAGTCAGAGCTGGTCTCAAAAGGGGAAGACGGGGCTAGTCCAAAGGTGGTATGAGAGTGTCTTCACTAGCACCCTGGCAAAGGTTTCTGTTCCCTCGGACCTGAGTTAGTAGTTGGATACGGAAGATGAATCAACTTCAAAGGCTAAATAGGGGCCTAGGAGCGATGAGAGGCATTAAAGTGTGAGATGACTACAGGTACTCCGTAGCACGGCATCCATCGCGCATGTGAACCGCTTCAGGGAGACATGATCTGCAATTTCAACATGGCCTCCATGATAGCAATTGAACCCTGTGTTCCCAGTCCCTAGCATCCAATGCAGACAGAATACACAATCAACCAAATTCCCCTGGAACTGAAAACCAAACTCCACGGGTTGCCGGGTTTGGCCAGCGGGACCTGGACCTAGGGGGCGAGTGGAGTGAATGTCCTGGCTCATGTGATTGGTCGGTCAAGGCACTACAACCAGTTTCAGCACGCAGCATTGGGCTTTGGGTGGATGGACTGGTTTCATTCCTGCGTCATTGCACTGGAACTCGCAAGACCAGGACAAGTGGGACTCTATTTTTGAGATACATTTGTTGTTGTTTTCTGCTACTGTACTTGCATAGACCTGCTCGTATCCCGACTTACCCGGCACTCATCGCATCATGTATTTGTGGAATTGATAATATAATACGTATAGTCCAATGCTAGGCTCTCTAATTCTATTCGTTTTCACTCGATAGAAGTCTTTTTATTCTCACAATCGTGTCATGGATAATGCCGTCCGGTACAGTAGCAATCGGCTCTTCTCCTGCTTGGCAACCAAACCCGACTGGGCGTTGCACACAGCCGCTAAACGCTCCGAGGAACTGACACATTCACAAATTGTGGCGTTGTGATTAGTTTTTCGTGAGTAAATCCAAACTGCCGTGATGAGTTGTTGCCCGGGTTGCAATCATTCGACTTGAGGGTCCAGATGGATTCCATCTTAATAAAGTTGACACTCATAGTGTTCAGGAATCGATTCCCGTTTTCTGGCTGCACTGCATGTCTTGTAAAAGCTTTCTTTGCGGAGTACGTCCATCACATTCCTCGCACCACGCAATATGAAGATCCTGGCTTGACCGGCGACAGTTTTCTTGGAGACCTACGACCGGTTGAATTTTCATTCTCCTACTTTTCCGATAATCTCAAAAAGGATAAAATACTCCGAGATCATTACTCACAAAAGGTGGAAACCGGCAAGTAATGGGAGATCCACTGAGTGCCGTCTCGCTTCCAAGTTTCTTCCAGAATGCTACCTGTCTAGCCTGTTAAGTTAATCAAGGGTCTTTTTTCTTTTTTTCTTCTATTACAATATCGATCAGGGTTGGAGATTTTGCAGAGATTAATGCTTGATTGTGCAGTGAACTGTTCTCTCCTATTATTGAAGAGGTTCTGAAACTGCTGCCTCCCTTACCTCGGATTAATTCTCATCCCACGCGTGTCTCTGATATCTACATGACGGTAATGGGTGCATAGAAATACTACCAATTCACTGCTCTTATGCCTTGCTTCATCTGATTTACCAGACATTACAAATTCTGATAATGTTTTCTGGGTTTAGCCAAGCTTTAAAATTGGATTTAATAGGCTTACGTAGTATGTAGGTAAGTACTATTTTGAGATACGGTGACGTATCGAATTCCCCAAGTAAGTATTGTATGAAAATGCCTCGGTGTTGTAACTTTTGTCCGGGACGGTACACTGCTGCTCGGGCTCAAACATGTGCTTTGGAAACGTGCAGCACGACTCGGGAACGTGGTCGAACATACATTCACTCAAGAAGTGTCCAACCATAACGCATGATCTGTGTCTCAAGACATAGACAAGTTGGACGTTTTCGATGCATGCGTTGTCACCGGGAAGATGGTGTCGGACACGGAGTTCTCATTGCTCTTTGCGCAGGCAGGTGAGATCTCTCTTTATATCAAACACCCTGGTTGAAAGTGAAGCGATGCGAATGCTCGCCTTATTTTTCGGACCATTCATGTCTGGGGTAAAATTCAACTACCGAAAACGAAGCCCAACTCTCGGGTCACCTTATGTCTTGCCAACTGGTCCGAGCATCCATACTATTAGACGACAAGTCTAGCACTCGCATGGGCCAGAGATCACACGATTGTTGGAGAACTGGCTAACAACTCTGTGATTTGAGGGGTTTTGGGATGCCCCGCAATAGTAATTAGTTTGCTTTTGTACTTTTTTATACATGCTGTTGTGTACTCAGTCTCCGTACATATTATAGACCTTCATGTATATGACCTTCGAGCTGTTACCCTACGTCTAGATTCAACAAGATACGGGATACATGATAAGATCACTAAAGGAGCTTGTAGTAAACCCCAGAAAGACAGATACTATACAGAACAGTATGCTACTCTCGAGGTTCTATCCCTGAATCGTCAGCCCTATAATTAATGTTTCAGTCCTGCACTTCACATGCTCATCACTTCCAGCGCGGTTATTTTCAACTCAACCAACCAACCAGCCAGCGATGACCGTATACGAAACTTCCCTATCGCCCCGCGATGAGTGCATAAACTGATGAAATCTTCCAATCCCATCTAATCGCATCACTCCATGTTGTTTCCCCCCTTCCCTATAAGCTTAGCCAACCAATCAACCTGGCGGCAGCTTGCAGAAACGACGACCAATCGTTGTGCATCAATGTGAACGCTCTGCAGCAGCAAAAAGACATCTCGCATCTGCACTGGAGTCGGTGCCAGACCACGCGCGCATCCGCTGAGTCTCGAGAGATGTGCACTGCAGCCTCGTTTTGCCTTGTTTCGTTCTCGGATGCCTGGTTTAGGAGGCAGCGAGAAGAGGCAGCCACAGCGAAATGCGGCAGCTGCATGACGTTCGGGCGTTCACTACGATCAGCTTCTGTACCATGAAGCGTTCGCGCTCGTGAGGATGCGCAGCCTGTTGTGCTGGGTTCGAGCGTCCCGTTGTCGATTGTGGAGTATGCTTGCTGTTCAATGGGTCTATGTGTGAAGCAAGTTTCAAGGAACTCGATTCCTGTCCAATTCCAATATATGGTTCATCCATCTTTGTGTTCCGTGACCAATTGAATTGCTAAATGATTAGTTCTCTTTACAAAACTGTCACTGTAAAGTTCAACTCGACAATTGTTTGCGAACCATATAGCAATGTGCTACGTTCGCTTCACGTTAATCTACTCGTCCACGAGATTTGCATCTCTTACACCCTCATCTGTGTCCCAGACCATCCGTCACTTTACCCCTCTCCCCTCTCCAAAGCAGGGCGAACGTGGCGCACGATCCTCTAGCTTCCACTGCTTACACAGCGTTGCTCACTCATACTGAGAGCCTCAACCATCTGATCAACCCCCAAGATTCATTGGCAGCCCGTCACCTACAGTGTCCTGTACTGCACATCACCGGGAGCGTCGTATCGTGTAAGCTGGCTCGCACAATAACGCTGCACGACGCTGAGCACACCCACTTCATGGCTTGTCTCCCCTGTCGGTCTTTGCTTCCGTCGCAACCAGAGCCTGTTGTGCAATGTGCAACAGCCATGAGAGACAATAGCTTCTTTTCCTCATCGCCCGCAGAATATGAGATGCCTCGACGAGGCAACCGATCCTGATGATTGCTTTGCAACAACCAAGTAGAACTTACATAGACTCTGTGTTAGTGCCCGTCTATATCATGCTCCCATGCCCGTCCCTTGTTTGTCTTGTCCTCTTTCTTTAGCTTCTCTTGTCGATCTCTATATTTGAACAAGGAGACCCCTCCTACTCTCCTACCTTATTGCAACGCTTTACAAGCATCTCCTTGCTCTCTTGCACAATACCATTCCAAGTTCACTGCTTCGGTTTGTGAACTACACACCATCAGTTCATCTTGACATTACAAACTTATTGCCACTCGCCTCGCCTTACCATACACTTGCTATATATAGCAATAAGCCATGTCACATAGATCATTCTCCGGCGGTTCATCCGTTTACTCGGATGATACCAACTCATCAACATGGACAACTACATATACTAAGCTGCCCAAGAAGCAGCCCAGAGCTATCCGCTTTCTCTCATGGGTAGCTGGTGCACCTCCAGGAACCACTGCTGTCAAGAAAAGAACCCGAGATTACCCTGATGACCGCTCTGTCCAATCCGGCGGTTCGTCCTTCTCATATTGGAATGGACCTGAAACACAACTCTTCTGGGTTGCTCAACCTCATGGCTACTACTACAGCGGTAGCAGTGGTAACAGCACCGGCAGTGGACGCAGCAAGAAGAGCGGAAGTAGTCGCAAGAGTAGCGGTTCTCGTAAGCACTTTGACGGAGCTGTTCCCCGGCCACCCATGGTGCAGCCAATGGGGATGCCGATGCCAATGCCGATGCCAATGAACGGCGGTCCACCTCCGCCTCCGATGGGTCCACCCATGGACGGAGGGTTCAGCGGAGGCCATGATGGAGGCTATGATGATGGCGTTTATGACGGAGGCTATGATCCAGGTTATGGAGGAGGGTTCTCTCCTGCTCCGATGCATGGTCACCCTCCTCCCATGCCTCCACCTCCCATGAACCCTCAAATGTCTGAACCAGCTCCTTTTATCAACGTGACTGGTCAGAACCAGCCAGGGAATCCTTTCAATGGAGGCAGAGGAGGTCCTCAATCCGAAAGTGATTGGAGTTCTGAAGGAGAGTGATTTCTTTCTTAGTTTTGCGCTTAGCTTAGCATCAGACTTATGGATATCTGATGTTTGTATCTGGAAATGTATATCTAACGACTGGGATGGCGAATAAGGCGTTAAAGGAAATCGGTTATGGGGCCAATGGAAGGTGTATGGAAGCGATGAATGCATCAAAGCGTTCTACTGCTGTTTTTATTTTTATTTTTTTACATCGGGCTTTCACTAACAGCGTAGTCGCATGCAGCTTATACCAAGTATAGCAGATCCAAAGAAGATCTAGTTGCTGTGACATAATGACATATGAGTTATTTCAACTTTTGTGCATCGTGAAATGGATCAATCTCTACATCGTCTTGAGATTTGCAAGATGGAGCATGTGACCTCCCAACACTCAATCAATACGACGAGCTGCCTTCTAGTATAATATACGTCATTTTCATTATATCAGAAAGGGTCGGGAGGCCTCGTGCAGTTTGCCCATGCCGTACATGTTTGTTCTCAATGGCTCATCGGCTTTGAGCGATGCACGACGGTATGTATCATCAGCCCCAGCTATAGTAAAAAAGACCCTTTCCGTACGCTTCAACCAATCCCAGTAACTAAAACATAAAACACAGCCTCCCGGCGGAATACTATCGGTTTAGCGACCGATTGGCTCTTGTGGATCTCAGTTCCCAGGGGGCACCCGCTGTGACTCTTTGCTGTTAGGCTCCGCCAGGTGGCTTGGCCGTAGCGCTTGTAGCAGTGCGGTGCAAGTGGGAAGCAACCTACTACCTACCCGACAGCGCATGACGACAATTATCATATTGGTTCTTAGTTTGAAAAATGGGAACTATTTGGAGTTCCTTGTCTCGGGCTGCTGGACGAGCCTGCGCTGAGAGATGCGCTGGAGGATGCAGTCATCCTCAAAGAGTCGTTATGGGCATATCATCATAGAACCACAAATGAGAACTAGATTTATGTAGTATACGGAGTTTGATTTGATCGATTCAAAGTATATTCTTTCCGGTGACTAGTATAGGTACCGATAATGAAGCTGTAAATTTTACTTACACGCCTCGAATGGACCTGCTGCCTAAGGATGTGCGCTCTCATGTGCTTTGATGCCTAGAGATATACAGAGTACGATACACTCCATATGAACCATCAATTCCCACCCCACATTCAGACAGTCTTTACCCCTTGTGTCACGCCGTGGAGACCAAAGTCTGCAAATCAGAGCAGTCTTGCCGGGGGTGAGTCAAGCTGTTAGTGTCCAAGGCCAGGGCCTGGCCGTAAGGCTGACGGCGGACGCATCCAACCTACTACGTAGTACCTATGCGGGTGTGGATGCCTCTTGCCTCCAACTTGGTCCGCATCACGCATCACGCATCATGGACCAAAACTCCGGGCTATAAAACCTCCCCCTGTTGCCTTCTATTTTTTCACCTTCACCTCACTCATCTCACCTGTTCTTGCAGACTCGAGTTGCAACTCGTCCTGCCATCATCTCTTACGCACCTATCTTGTCGTTACTTCAAGATCGGCACACGACATATCAACCCACCTCACCAGACCAACTTCTTATGTTAGGACCGCTCTCATTCTTACAACTCATTTCAAAAGCAGACACCATGGATACAATTAATTCATCGACTACGGGCGAAAGCCCCAAGCTAGACCTGCCATCTTCACAGTTCGCCATTCTAGATTTCCTAATCCCTGGCTTTTCCACCTTCTCAAGCATCGTCCATGCCTACCTTGGAGTGGACTTGAATTTGTACATTCCTCTGCTCTTGGTTATTTCTGGAATCATGTTTGCTTGGAACTATATCTCAGAGTATTCGTGGAACTTCTTGGCTAAGCACCTTATGTCCGCTGTACAAATTCGCACTGATGACGAGATCTACAACATCGTCATGGCATGGGTGGCCAATCAGCGTTTTGCTCAAGGTTCTCGTAGGTTTATGGTCAACACCAACATCACCTCTCGAAGCTGGTTTTTATACAAATGGGACAGCGACGATGATGAAGACGATTCGGCTAGCGGTGGAGCTAAGAAGCAACTGCAGTACACTCCTTCAGTCGGCTCTCATTTCTTCTGGTACAAGGGTCACTTTCTTCTCTTTGAGCGCCATGAGAATCACGAGCCCTCTGGGTTTCTCACTTCCAGTGAACGAGAGGAGCTCTCCATATCGTGTTTTGGCCGCAACCCGCGCATCATTAAGGAGCTACTCATCGACGCCCGCGAACAATACCTAAAGAAAGACGAAATGCAGACCATCATCTATCGCGGTGCCCTTGGCTCAAACGGTGGTGATCCTTCCTGGCAGCGCTGCATGAGCCGAGCCAGTCGTCCTATTTCAACAGTCATTCTCAACGAAAAGGTGAAGAAGGAATTGATCGAGGACGTGACCGATTATCTCGACCCCAACACTCGTCGATGGTACTCGAACCGCGGTATTCCCTATCGCCGTGGCTACCTTCTTTATGGCCCCCCTGGTACCGGAAAGAGCTCCCTCAGCCTTGCGCTGGCTGGTTTCTTCCGCATGCGCATTTACATGGTCAGTTTGAGTTCTGCTTTGGCAACCGAAGAGGCTCTTGGAACGCTTTTTGCCGAACTCCCTCGCCGTTGTGTTGTTCTTCTCGAAGATATCGATACCGCAGGTCTTACCCATACTCGTGAAGAAACTCAGGGTGCTGGCGACCAGGAAGCCGTGGCTCCTGCTGCAGTTGCATCTAGCAAGCCTGGCGCTCCACCCGCAACTCCTGCAGTCCCCGGCCGACTCTCCTTGTCTGGTCTACTCAATATTCTAGACGGTGTAGCCTCTCAAGAAGGTCGCGTTCTTGTTATGACAACCAACCATCTCGAGAAGCTGGACAAAGCCTTGATTCGTCCCGGCCGTGTGGACCAGATTATCGAGTTCGGCCGTGCTGACGCTGGCATGAGCGCCGCTATTTTCCGGGCTATCTATGCCCCATATGAAGGAGAGGATGCTCCTGCAAAGGAGATTCTGGATCCCGAAGAGGCTCAAAAGCAAACCGCACTGGCTGAGAAGATCCGAGCTGAGACAATGGAGCGTGTCAATGCCCTTGCCGCAAAGTTCGCCTCCAAGGTGCCCGAGCACGAATTCAGCCCTGCAGAGATTCAAGGTCTTCTTCTCAAGAACAAGCGCACTCCTGAGGCAGCTATCGAGGCTGTGGATGACTGGGCAGTCGAGACCCGTAAGGAGAAGCAGGCTAAGGAGATTGAAGATGCAGAGAAACGTCGCAAGGAGGAGAAGGAAGCTCGCAAGGCCGAAGCCAAGAAGAAGCGAAAGGAGGAGCGCGAGAAGGCCAAGAAGAGAAAGGCCAAGGCTAAGCGTAAGGCCAAGGGCAAGGGCTCTGGTTCTGACGAGTCTGGCACTGATTCTGACTCCGACTCCGACTCAGCCACAGATTCCGAAGTCGGTGGTGACGATAAGAATGAGAAGGACAAGAATACGAACAAGACAGACGAAAAGTCCGAGGATATGCCTAGCAAGGCGGAGAATGAGAAGGGGGACGTTAAGGAGGTGGTCAAGGAGGACATCAAGGAGGATGTCAAGGTCGAAGGCAAGGCCGTGGATGCAGTCGAGACAAAACCAAAGGGCAATTCTGATTCCGGGTACGACACCCCAAACCAGATTTCATGAACAACTTAATGCATATTGTAAGGCGTTGGACTTGTGTTTGTTTTTTATCTGTTAAATTCAGACAGATGATCATAAAGGACAAGAGTTTCGGAATAAGATGGCATCTCCTAGTAGTTGTTTAGTTCCAGGATACATGAAAATATTCATTCCGTTGCTGCGTTCCATATAAGCCTATGTGAGATACTGAGCTATGGTATTGTCAATACTTTGATGTTGTTGTACTTCGGTTGTGACTTCAACTTGCCCCATACGGGGAATCCATGTAGATAATGGTGTAAGCTGAGCGAACACGAGGGGTGACAGGCATCCCTAGCTCCGGTAGAGGGATGCAGAATCAGGATCCGTGACACAAAACTGCAGCCCAGGGGCAAGATCTATCGGGTAGATCTTGGGGTTGTTGGGACCAAGGCCACAACTTTGCAGTATGTATTTGGTAGCTAAACGAGATGAGGCTTGGCGTTATGTACGAGAGCCCGAGTAAGAACAAGAAGAAATTGAACCATACAGCAAATGTCACACATGCAGGATGATCCGGGTACTTTGAGACGAAACTAATGCCGTGTCGAAGCAAGGGAGTTACATGATCTGTCATGGTGATGACGTTGGGTACGAAAGCGATGCGGCTTATAAGCCCATGAAACTAAATTTGTGAATCAATCCGAATAAGAGAGCGAAAAAGCGAAGACGATCGCGGTATGTCTTGAACAATTTCAGCTTATCAAGGGCTTTTTTAGGATCTCTCCATGCATCACAATCTACCAGGTTTAGAAGCCAGGGCGTGATTGCACCAGATCGTGATTGTATCGGAGCTTCATTACGCCGTGGTAGCACTTTCAGGGCTACGCACACGCTGGTACGTAAGAATGGAGAACATTCAGGTCCCACGATAACCCTTGAGCCTGGTATGCAGGAAGCTGCATGTTGATTATCTTAGGCGGAATAGCGGCGGACTAAGATACAAATGTGTGTCAAAGTCTCGGGAGAGCTGAAGGGAACGTGGTGGAAGCTAGCTACATAAGATCTAGGACTTTCTCGTTGACCCACGCCGAAGAGCGGAATGCAGCGGTTCTTGGGGCTGGGAGATTGATAACGGACATGAGTTGACGTCGTCACGGAATTGGAAAGAAGGCTGTGCTTGAGGAATAAACCGGCCGGGGAGTTGACGCTAAACAGGAGGGTATTGTGTGGAGCATGTATTGATAACACCTCACAGTTATGGAGATTTACTGAATGTGCATTGCTTTATGTTCAGTAATGTGTGGAAAGAGGCAGAAATAACTGCATCAAGACGAGACATCAAGAACAGTTTTGGCTTAGGGTAGGTTTGTGTGAAGAGCGAAGAGGCAATTTAGATTACAACAGGGGTGTCTATGAGAAAGAAACTAGTTGAATATTTGTAATATGATAAATCGTACATAGCATGCGCCAAAGTAATACCATGAGGCTCCAAGGGTGCAATCCACTGAAAATCTTCTGAGAGGGTTTTTCGTTGCATGGCCATGTGAAGTGAATCAGGAAGCCATAGCTACGCCAAAAATTAATTTGACATTGATGTTGCCTCATGCAAGGGCCAAGTTACCTAGTGAATCGAAACACTGATGTGGCTGAGGGTCTAGAAACGGTAAGCGTAAGTGGTGCGTGATTTGGAGCGATGATACCCTGTCGTCCCTTGCTAAATGACGGGTGGTCCCTGGGAAAAGACGGGTTCCAAGCCTGCAAGCCTGGTAGAGACATCCATTTTCAGTGGAGTAGCGAGTCGGCAAGTGTCTCGATGTGCAGTGCAGCAAAACACTTGATTGTTTTTGATTGCATAGGTGAGTATAAGTCATTCAACTACTCT
Organism: Fusarium graminum; assembly: GCA_013266165.1. NCBI lineage: Eukaryota > Fungi > Ascomycota > Sordariomycetes > Hypocreales > Nectriaceae > Fusarium > Fusarium graminum. The sequence continues at coordinate 65,432 of JAAGWP010000373.1, forward strand.
TAGTCGAGCTCCAGGTCAAAGCATCCGTATAATAGGAAACTTCGCCAAGACCATCCTGACAGAGTAGTGCCGATCATTTAGGTTCAGAATAAATCATGATCTCAGTACAGACAGGCCGAGCCTACCAAGGTCTCGACAATTAATTTGGAAGTTGATGAATGAAAGCATGGATAGGCCGTCTACTGAACTTACAAGGTTATCCAAGGATCACCGTAAACTAAATGCAAGCGACTGTTTACTCTCATGCCAAAGACCAACAAATTGATGTACTAGGCTTACGCTGTCGTGTTCGTGTTTCCAACAATTACTACCTTACCTTATTAGCTGGCCTTACTGTATGAGTTATACCCGTCTAAGTCCCACCAACCAGCAACTAACGTAAATCCACTCCCACCTCACCACAACAAGCCCGAATTGGAGAGAGACGGTAGAGCCAAGAGGCGCTCACCGGTAGCGGCTTGCCCCTGGCAGGAGGCAACATGGGCGCTGCAGACCAGGAGCGGGAAGATTTGAGAAAAGAAAGGAAAAATCAGTGGTGAAGTCACGCGCGTGTAAAGGTGAAGCTCGAGTCATATCGCGCGGCATATGGCTCGGCGTAACTGCTGAAGCATGATGAGAGATTCTGTGTCGAACAAGACAATACAAATGATACACTGTAGTATAGGTAGTGATCGTTGTCTTGAAAGGTCCAAGCTTGTTTCTCGCCAGTATCCGTAGATCTCTTCCCCTTGATCCCATCGTGACCATGATCCACGGTCCTTCAGTACTGCAGAATCAGAAGCCACATACCCATGACCCCAAGTACCTCAAAATGCACACGCAGCCAATCCAATTACACGACAAGTCAACAGTGCAGCGTCTAACCAGTGGAAAAAAGGCAAAGGGCGGTGAAAAACTTGATACCTCTGAATCTAACTAGATGGCCCAACAATACCAGGCAAAGTACCTTAGTGAGTGGTCACTCGCTTCACCCCGCCGCGCGAGGTACAGTGCACCCCCAAGAAAGGCCTAACTCTAAGGCTCCGTCTAGATTTCGAGATCCAATCTCAATCTCCAGTCCAGTTCACTTTACGGATACTTCTACAGCAACAGACTCGAACCGAACCCGCAATCCCGCGCACTCTTCTTCCGGGTCCCCCCTTCCCTGGTCTTGTCCTATCTGTCGTCGACTTATAAGTTATCTCCACGTCCTCTTCCTCTCCTGACTTCTCTTCCACTTCTTCTCTTTGTCTTCTTCTTCTTCTTCCCCCACCAACCGACTCTCCTCAAATCTTTCACCATGTCTTCTCGTCCCCAGAACATTGGCATTAAGGCCATTGAGCTTTACTTCCCCAGCCAGGTAAGCTGATGTGAACCTCCTCCTCTGCGGCGTATTCTACAATCTCAATGCCTTCATACTGCTCTTCTGGCGACTGGAATTGTTGTCGTTGGATATTGCCCCTCACAGAACTTTTGGCTGGGTACAAAAAAAAAAGTCCCTGCGTAATTGTTCTCGTGTTCGGATTCCTGGTCGTGTGCCCCTCCATCCGCAGATTATGCCCCTCTATCCCAGCGCTCGACGACGCCTCCTTGATCAAGATCCCCAGCTAACCACGATTGTGTCTGGGTTTTAGTATGTTGAGCAGAGCGAACTCGAGAAGTTTGATGGCGTTAGCGCCGGCAAGTACACCATTGGTCTTGGCCAGACCAAGATGAGCTTCTGCGACGATCGTGAGGGTAAGTTTAGCCTGTTCTTCACCGTCCCCTGAAAAGCGAAAGGATGATCTTTTTAGCGCAGTGCGCCTATTCTCACCGCGTTCTGGGAAATCCCATGATGAGGTTGAATCACCGCTAATCTGTGTCTTATTCAGACATCTACTCTTTCGCTCTTACCGCTACATCGAAGCTCCTCAAGAACTACAACGTCGATCCCAACTCGATTGGTTTCCTCGAGGTTGGCACTGAGACTCTCCTCGACAAGTCCAAGTCGGTCAAGAGTGTTCTCATGCAGCTCTTTGGCGACAACACCAACATCGAGGGTGTCGACACCATCAACGCTTGCTACGGTGGTACCAACGCTGTCTTCAACGCCATCAACTGGGTTGAGTCTTCCGCGTGGGATGGTCGCGATGCTATCGTCGTTGCTGGTGATATTGCTCTCTACGCCAAGGGTAATGCTCGCCCCACTGGTGGTGCTGGTGCTGTCGCTCTCTTGATCGGCCCCAACGCCCCTATCGTTGCCGAGCCCGGTCTGCGTGGTACCTACATGCAGCACGCCTACGATTTCTACAAGCCCGACCTTACCAGCGAGTACCCCTACGTTGACGGCCACTACTCTCTCAACTGCTACACTGAGGCCCTCGATGCCTCTTACCGCGCCTACTGCAAGCGTGAGGCCAAGCAGGCCAACGGTACTAACGGTGCCACCAACGGAGAGGACTCTTCCAAGACCAGCCTCGACCGATTCGACTACCTTGCTTTCCACTCTCCTACTTGCAAGCTCGTCCAGAAGTCTTATGCTCGTCTTCTCTACCATGACTACCTCGCCAACGCCGACTCTCCTGCGTTTGCTGAAGTTGCCCCTGAGCTCCGTGACATGGACTACAAGAAGTCCCTGACTGATAAGGTTGTCGAGAAGACCTTCATGGGTCTCACCAAGAAGCGCTTCCAGGAGCGTGTCAACCCTGCCATCCAGGTCGCCACCAACTGCGGTAACATGTACTGTGGCAGTGTCTGGAGTGGACTGGCCAGTCTTATCAGCGTTGTTGACAACAAGGCTCTTGAGGGCAAGCGAATTGGTCTCTTCAGCTACGGATCTGGTCTTGCTGCCAGTTTCCTGTCTTTCCGCATCAACGGCAGCGTTGAGAAGATCTCTGACAACCTCAACATCCCCGCCCGTCTCGAGGCCCGCCGTGCTGTGCCCCCTGAGACCTACGACCAGGTAAGCAATGGAATGCTTGTAAAATGAATACGGAGAACATGTGCTAACCATTATGTTCAGATGTGTGACCTCCGAAAGCAGGCCCATCTCAAGAAGGACTATGTTCCCCAGGGCGACGCCTCTACTATTGCCCCTGGTACTTACTACCTTACCAAGGTTGACGACATGTTCAAGCGCGAGTACGCCATCAAGGAATAAAGGGTTGATCCCAGAAAAACCTGAGAACACTCTACGTTCCGTTCGCCGTTCAGGCACGGAACTCTTTTCTTTGCTTCTACACTGGTTCCACCACAGACAAGGACCAGGCTTGTAAGCATATCATGATCATGATGACTTCAACGGGAGAAAACTAGACGCATTGGGAAGAAGAATACAGCGGAGGATAGAAGCGCACTTTGCGCATTGGAGATTGACACCGAAATCTTCTAATTGAGCCAGCAATGATGGTCATTGGGCTTGTGTGTATAACGAGGATGGTGTTTTTACTGGGAGGATTTACCAAGAAGCTTGTGAAGGTCCATAGAGACAGTCATTCGATGCTTAGAAGAGAATAAGAAACTTCGGAATATACAAAAGTTGTATTCTCAACCAGTTAAATGTACTTCGACTTGTCTAAGTGTTTGCAATATAGTTGACCACTCCTCGACTAACCACTATTCAAACCCTCCAGGACATATCCTTAACAAGAAACTGCCTGCGCCTCTAGATATTCTTACAAAACTCTATCCAAAATTCATACATGTATAAGGGTATCTGTCTATTTCTCCTCCTTGAACTTCCACTCCGCGTGTCGGTGGAGCATATAGTCCTTGCTCTTGATGCCCTTCCAAATACCATAGAGACCGCCCAGAGGAGGCTTACTCTTGAGGGAACGCTTCCACTTCTGGCGTTCTTCCTTTCGCGCCTCGACATCGACCTTGACCTTATCGTGGACAGTAGGCAGTGTCTCGGCGTGGTATTTCTTTCGTAGCGCTTCATACCAGGGCTGGTCATAAAGCTTCCAGAACTCTTCTTTGTTATAGTAGGTGTGCGCGTAGAGCCATTTCAGGCCACCGAGCTCCACAAGCTTATCCTCCAGTGCACGGTTCTTGGTAACGAAATCGTCTGGATCAGAGGGACCCCAGCCCCACAGACCAATGTTCAGGGAGGGTGGGGTGGCTACAGTACCGTCAGCAGCAGTCGTCGTCTCGCCCGTGTGAGGGTGGAAGGTTGGAGGAGGTGTCTGCTTCAGCGGGCAGAGCCAGAGAGGCCAGATGTTGAAGTTCTCAGCAGTATAATCGATGAAGGGTTCAGCAGTCTTGTAGGGCAGTCCCAGATCCTGGACGATGAAGCGGGCAGACTCGCCGCTGCCGTGGAGAGCACGGTACAGCATGCGGGTATGGAGGAAGTCGTCGAGGAACCAACGGAAAAAACGTGTAAAGGGAACACCCTTGAAGTAAGTGAAAGCAGCAGCGCCAACCCAGAATCCACCGCGGTCGTAACGGAAAAAGTACTCGGCGAGGGGGATGTAATCGACAGGAGAAGACGAAGCGAATTCAGAAGAGACGGTAGGGCCAGCGGAGGGAACATTGCGAGTGCGATCTTGGACATGGAGATAGTACCATGGGTCCCAAGAGCCGCTGAAGGTCTGAGGCTTAGTGTCGGCAGGCTTGTCGTCGGTCAGGGTACCAGTTACAATGACACCATGATCCTTGGAGAAAAGGATGCCGTCAACGTAGTCGTTGGAAGGGTTCTCGGTTTCGGCACGGATACGAGCGACAGCCTCGGCGACGCTGTTGGTACGATGGTAAGTAGTCTTGACGAACTTCTTTGCTTCCTGTAGTTGAAGCTCGAGGAGCGTCGTCATGCCCAGAGAGCCAACAGCTCCAGCAGCGCCACGGAACAAATCAGCATTCTCCTTCTTCGACGCGCGCACAACCTCGCCATTTCCAAGGATCATCTCAGCCCAATTGACCGTGTCATTGAAGAAGCCGTGCTTGAACGAGGAGCTTTCGCCCGCCGTGCCCGCAAAGCCTCCTCCAGCGGTGATGCCCGGAAACTCCATGACGACAGGCGGGACAAGACCGTGCTTCAGCGTAGACTCGACGAGCTTGTCCATGGGGACGTTGGGCTCGACGAGAGCTGTGCGGGTGGCGCGGTCGACCTGGAGGACATTGCGGAGGGCGCTGATGTCGACGACGGGCTTGTTCGTCTGGGGCCGGGTGCTGTTGGTGCTGCCGTGGAAGATGCGGTAGGGCTCGCGGCGCTCGAAGAAGCCGCGGACGGCCGAGGCGATGGAGGTGACGGCCTGTCTGTGGCGCTCCATGTCTGGGCTCCCGTCGAGATTTGGGTCTGGGTCGGCCGGAGGTTTGTTTTGCGCAGCTTCTTGGATCAGCGACATTTGGATAAAAGTTTGGTGGGTCCTTTCCCGGAGCGGGCCGGTCTCGGGGTGGAGGCGGAGCCGAGATGAACGGACAGGCTGGAGAGCAAAGGATTGCGTGTATGAAGCAATTGACGCTCAATTGTTGTTATTTGGTCATGGAGAAGCGTGGTATGTAGTATATGTGTTGGGTACGTGAGCTTGGCTTATAGGCTCCGAGGGTGCCGGTTGTTAGAGTTTCCGTTACTGGGCAGATCTCACGTGTAAGTCAGACATGTTTAAGCGATATGACCAGGATGAGTCGCAGCAGAACTGTTGCATTTGTTATATCGGTATTATTGTCCAATGACTAGATTTGCCATATGGGATGAATCGCCCAACGCCTAACTACCTAACCACCAATGTTTTCATGTATCCTTTTTGTCAACTCCACGCAGTTCATGGCTCATATCAAGTCACCTAGTATCTAAAGCTTAGACACTGGCGCATCATGAAATCGATCTTCTAAACCAGTCTTTTGCAACACCCTCCGCTGGATATGGTCTTCAGAGGCGTCACTCAACTCGTCAAACCGCAGTGGCACCTCCTCACATGTCTTTGCCTTGATCATAACAGCTCTCGACTCAATCTTGTTCGGATCCTCCACTACCGCACGAATAAATCCCGCCCATCCATTGTAGCACCGGGGCGTCGCGGAAGCGTTGCGCAGCATCATGGCAAAGCAGTGCGGCATACCCTCGTACTCCTCAAATACCACCTGCACGCCGTCGGCCTCGAGCTTGCGCGCAAAAAACTTATCCTCGTACGCGAGAATCTCCCAACCCGTGCAGAGGTAGATGGGTGGCGCGCCCTTCCAGCTACGGGCCATAACAAGAGAGGCCAAGGGATGAGCAGCAAGATCGTCAGCAACGTACATGTTCCGTCTTGGAGGGTTAGCCGGCCAGACTTCACAGGGAGGAGTTGTGCGATTCGCCATAGCCCCTGGCTTAGGGAGATAATCGTATGGTGTTGGCGTCGAAACCTCCCATGCTGGAGAGCTTTGTGTGATGTCAAGCCATGGGGAGTTGAGTGCGACACCAGCTGGCATAGGAACCTGGCGTAGTACGCCGTGCCACAAGATGGGGGAGTCTTGTTTTCGGAGTTCGAGGATGAGTTGGAGTAACGAGAGGGCGAGATTGCCGCCGGCACTAAGAGAAGCTCTGTTAGTATTCGTGATACGTACTGACTTGACTTGCCCTTGGACTTGGAGCATAAGACATGCCTGTCACCAGCAATCACAATATGCTCCGGTTGCACAGGATCATGATAAGCTCCTGGAGGTGGATACAGCAGAGTGAAATAAGACACAAAAGCATCAAGCAAAGCTGCTGGGAATGGATGCTGCGGCGCAAGACGATAGCGCACTGAGTAACATCGACCTTCCGTCAATTGCGCCAATTTCTTTGTTGTAGGACGGTGCGTTGCCGGATCACAGAGAAAGTAAGCGCCGCCGTGCAAGTATAGGACTGTTGTTGGACGCCTGCACTCACGCATCATACCATGATATCGCCCCTGCTCTGACATATCAGGCAACGGAGCATCACGGGCTACACCGCTCCGGTAACCGGTCCACTCGGCCTCGACCTGGGCCAGATCAAGCACGGGGACTTGGCAGGCGGAACCTCCGACGTGCTCCAGGGTAGTGATGAGGGCATCGCGAATTGATGTCTCTGGAGGCTGTGGACTGATGTATTTGCTAACCCAGATTCGGCCCTTGACACCGGGATCGCGAAGTGTAATGCGCTGAGTTGTAGATATACTTCGCGGCGTTTTGGGAAGAAGTATGGCACGGAGACAGGCTGTTATTATTGCGCTCCGGAGATCGAGGTACTTTGATGAGTCGGAGAGATGGAGGATGTGCAAGAAGGACTGACGGAGGACGAGAGGAAGCAAGGGTAAGATTGTCCGTAGAGTTTCGAGGGTACTTGAGCCCATATTGTATCGGTGAATGCTGTCGAGTGAGCAGCGTCGATATAGGAATTGGAAGTTGGGAAGTGAGGTTGTAGATGTAAGTGGTAATGTAAGTGACGTGGGAGAGTTATATGTCGGCGTCAATAAGGGAGTCTAGCTGAACCAAACACACGGCATAGAAGTCATACGAATAGAGAAGCCAAGTGTACGGATAACCGAGTTATGAAGGTGTGTTGGCAAGAGGGGTAGTGAATAGAAGCCGGTTGAGGGAGTTGACGATTGTAGCACAATGGCTTGAAGAGACAAAGAGTCGAGAACCTTCAGATCCAATGTGGCATACAAGTAGGAGTAATGCCAACCATGAGTGTTATCTCAGGTTTGGATCGTGTCAAAGATTGTGTGCAGTGTTGGCTCTAAACGTCCATGACACTCTCTCTTGCTTTGCCACTTGTAAGTTGTGAGTGTACCGCGTGGTGTGGTTGCATGGAATATGCTTCTGCTCGTTGACAAATAAGTTGAAAATATGTATTTGTAATAAGTACAGAGAGAATCAAATCAGAAGAAGATTACACGTAGATAACTCCTAAGTTGAGGTGCTGAGCAATTTCAATCAACCTCGGCATCGGATGCTATGTCTTTCATGAGTTACGTCTTGCATGGGGAGTCTCAACTAGCGCTTTTAGAGTCCCGCACTAGCAGTTCAACTTGGTATTTTTTCGAAGATTAAGTACCAAAATTGCTAAATAGCAGGAGCCTTTTACAGGCTTTTCCCTGTACTAGAAACTCAACAGACCTGGGGAAAGTTGAGCTTCCCACGTCAAAACGCTAGCGTTGAGGTTCGGTTTCTGGGACTCGACCCAAATTGGTAATTCTTGCGGGAACTTGGAGGTCAAGCAAGAGAGGAATAGCAGGGGTGACCATGCTCACGCGCGTGTAAAATATGTCGCCAAGAGGAAAAGGAAGGACAGATGAAGCTCTCGACACGAGTTAAACCCTTCACATTAGTCTTGTTTAGGTAGTTTAGTATTGTCTTGGTGAAACAGCGTTTATGAGCCAATTGTAAATTGAATCCATCGTCTCACATATTATAACATTGCACTTATAAACAAGTAAATAACGCTGCAACACCATCTACCCACCACCTCGGCAACCGCATTATCCAAAGACTACTGCGTAAGATACTGTACAATTGAGCGAAGCGTAGCCCTCATCCGCTTTTTAAGAGCTGGAGCTTGCGCCCGCCTTAGTTTCGTCCGCCTTGACTTGGGTCGACGAAGTGTCATTCTGGTTGGCCATGGCCATCTGCCACGCAGGAATAGACTTCTTGCCAGTCATGTTGGCAAGAGGCGACGATGAACGGTTGAGCTGTGGAGCAGATGGGAATGTAGGCTTGGGAACCTCTGCTGCAGGAGTGCTAGTGGATGTTTCCACCCCAGTCTTGTCCCCGTTGGTCTTGACAGCGGGAGTGGAGGTGGATGCAGGGGCAGCGGAACCTGTCGCGTTGTTGCTACCAGTTGCGTTCCCACCTACGTTTCGTGTATAGTTCGTGCTTGAGGAGCCCGACGTATTGCTGTTAGCTGTCATTCGCTGGGAAACCAATGTCTTGAGGCTGGTAAGCTCGGTGTTGATTTCGCGCAGCCGACTGTCAGCTAGGGACTTCTGGTTCTCGAGAGCCTTAGGAAGTGCATCCTTGAGAGATTGAACCTCGTCCCGAATTCGGGTCGCATCATCCTCTCGCCTTCGGTTGGCAGCCTTGAGGTCAGTCATGACAGTCTCAAGATCTGCAATAGCCGTGTCCAACTTTTCGGTTCGCTCCTTCTCGGCGTTCTTCAAGCTTTCCGTATCCTTAGCTAGCTGTTCCACCAGTGTAAAAGCTCGGTCAAATTGATCCTCAATCGATTTCTTATCCTGCTCCAGCTTCTCCGGTGTCGGAGGCGCAACCATGGGATATACGTAGCGCTGATGACCTGTTAGTCTGCATCATGACAGCATCAAGATACTGGAAACCAACCTTGCCAAGTGAATATAGTCCATAAGATACTCCTCCAACTACTGTAGCCATGATGAACCAATCCCTCCAGTCCCTGCGTGGAGGAGGAGGTGGCGGTTGCCAGGCATGTTGTGGATAGGGGGGATAGTACTGCTGACCAGGAGGAGGACCGGCGGGAGCGCTGGGATAAGGCGCGTTAGGAGTTGGGGGTGCGCTGCCTCCTGTTCGAGCCAGCGCGACGTCAATTTCTTCTTGAGTTAGGTTCTTGCTTCGTAGGAACGAAATGCGATTTTCGACGGAGGATGACGCGACGCTGGGGTCTTGAAGAACTGCGATTTGTCAGTCGGCGCATTTATTGCATCTGTATCAAGAGGTTAACCAACACTGGGACTATCAAGGGGTTAGCATATGAGTTTCGCATCGGCAGGTTCTGGGGCTGGGGATGTAGGTCAACATACGGCAGAGGCTACTAGATCCTCGCGAATAGCCATGGTTGATGTTTAGCCGTCAGACGGCTCTCACCACATCACCTGAATCGTGATAGAAGAAGCAGTGGGATTTGTTGCTGAAGAGAGTTGAACGTTGATGATGCAGACGTTAAAATGTTGAAGGTTCAATGGCATGTGCTTGCCAACGGACGTCGGACCGTGGAGCTCAAGAACGCGGAGGCGTGGAGTCGGAAGCGTGACCGGTCTGTACCGAGGCTCGCAACTGACCTGCCGAGATGTTCGAGATAGGTACGTACCTGAAGTTCCACTCCGTCCCTTCCATCCTTCCCGTCGAGTTGGAACCAAGTCCAAGTCACGTGTCTTGCTCTTCGCACTTGCCAGCTCAATGGCGGTTCCACCTAGATTATTGGCCAATCGAATTAAAGATTTGGTTTGTTTACTTTCATGCCGAGCAACACATTTGCAACGCCCAATCCCCCCTACCCTGCCTTAAACGCCTCTTTACATTCCCGCATCCCACCTTAGATCAACACCTTTATAACGAAAAACGGCCGCGCATACAGAAACACACAACACTGGACTGCCTCGCGCATGCATATAATTTCAATCGCGTACTGCTCCTTTTGCTAGAACATGTCCCAAGACACAGGTCTTTGGAGCGTTCGTAGACCCAGAGAGGTGCGACATCCCGCTATTCCTTACCAACCTATGCGCCGGGCTAGTAAAACACTTTGCCTTTGCCGCGCATCGACTTGGACGAACATTCTGACTCTCAGCATAGACCCTTGGCGGCATCAGTGCAAACACCGCTATTCCGCAGCCCGGTTCGACTATGAAGCGATCCAGCTCCAATATAGGCGGTAACTACCCTGGCAGCCATGTCCGCTCCATGTCGGGATCTAGGCAATCTCTTGCCATGCCGCGTCCCAATCAGCCTTTGTTCCAGCGCTCATCCTCTGGAGCAAATCTCGCCGACCTTGGTTTATCTTCCGTGAAGCGCTCTTCTTTCCAGCCAAAGTCGGCTGCATTCACTCCTGGACCCACGACGACACGAGCTTCCATGGATGGCGACCGACGCAGCAGTGTGTACCGACCCCGTCAATCCACGGCACCTGTAACAAATCACCAGAGTTTCTTCCAGACCACGCCCGCCCCCGCTGGTGTACCTCGCGACCCTCGACCCTTGAAAGATCGATCTTTTCAAGCCCGTATCGGACAGGAAATTTTAGAATATATGGTCCAACACAACTTCGAGATGGAAATGAAACATGTTCTCTCGCAGAATGTTCTCAAGTCGCCCACGCAAAAGGACTTTAACTACATGTTTCAGTGGCTCTATCATCGCATCGACCCCAGTCACAAATTCCAGAAGAATATCGATCAGGAGGTGCCTCCTTTACTCAAGCAGATGCGTTATCCCTTTGAGAGAAGTATTACAAAGAGTCAAATTGCTGCTGTCGGAGGACAGAACTGGAGCACGTTCCTCGGCCTTCTTCACTGGATGATGCAGCTTGCTCAGATGCTCGACGGCTACGTAAACTGCCAATATGACGATGCTTGTATGGACAGTGGTGTTGACGTTAGCGGCGACCGCATAATCTTTGACTTTCTTAGCAATGGCTATCGGGACTGGCTAGCTATGGATGAAGACGTGGCCGACGACGAGGCCGAGCGTGTCCTATCACCTCATGTTCAATCCATGGCTGCAGCCTTCCAACGATCTAACTCAAAATACACATCGGAACTAGAAATGCTCGAGGCCGAAAATGCACGTCTTCTGAAGGAGATTGAGGATCTGGAAAAGTCTACACCTGACCCAGCCGTTCTGGACAACCACTTCAAGATCATGGAAGAAGATAAAATTAAGTTTGAGGAGTATAATGCGTTGGCGATGCAGAGATCTGAAAAATACGAGAGTCGATCACAAGTTTTGCAGGAGGAGCTCGACAAGCTCATGGAAGAGCTTCAAGAAGCCGACGAGGAGCGACGCAGTCTACAAAAAGCAGTAGACGCCCAAGGAATCAGCATGCAGGATATCGACCGTATGACTGCGGAGCGGGAAAGGCTGCAGAAGGGCATTGAATCGGCAGGTCAGCGACTCGAGGAAGTCAAGAGAAAGGTTTCTGAGCGAGAATCTGAAGCAAGCCGGAAACTGGACGAGCTGGAGCAAATGGTGGATCGATACAACACAATGGCGTATCAGATCGCACTGATTCCATCAACAGCAGCCAATGCCAAGGGTAGAGAGTTTGAACTCCAGGTCATGGTGGCTGACAGCTCGGACTTCACGTCTTCTAACTTGATGAAGGGCTCATCATCAGCAGACCGCCTTGTGGTCGACTCTACAACTGGATACCAAGCAGGTCACATTCTGAACTTGGACCTTCGCGGTAAAATTCGAAATAGCTTCTTGTCGCTGCGCAAGGAGATCTCAGATCGACGCAGCACGGCAATGGAGGAGATGATGAAAGATCACGACTTGCTGGATGGCATCAAAGAGGCCATTGAAGACAGACGCAGTGAGGTAGAGGCTCTCAACCACCGTGTTCGTGCAGCAGAAGAGGAGTACGAAAAGACAAAGGAGGTGACAACAGCGCAGAAGCTGGCCTCTGACGCACATATCGAGAAGATGGAGAAGGAGCTGTCACGCATGAGAGCTGGCTTGTCTGAGAATGTTCAGATTCTTGAACAGCGTGAGATTAACACCACAATTGAGTAAGTGAAAACCAAACCTTTAATTCAAGTGATGAAAACTGACCACATAAACAGATACGAGCAGCTTGTGCTTCAAGCTAATGCGCTCAGAGAGGAGCTTCATACGGAAATTGACAGAATGCTCAACGATGTCATCAAGTTCAAGATTCACGTCCAAAAGAACCTTGATGATTACGAAGGCTTTGTGGCAGATGAGCTAGAGAAGGAGCTCGGCAATGATGAGATGGGTGAGGAGACTCGACAGATGGATATGTGAGGATGGCTATGCATAGAGCAATCTTCCAAGACGCTTATGATGACGAATAATGTTTCGGGCGGCCTTCTTGTTTGTTTTGGGGCGTTTGGCTGAATGATCGACTGGATCGACGAATGTCATTAGTGGTGGGTTGGAAACAGCTACGGTTTGACTGATTCCTGTCCTGTCCTGTCTATATCATGTTTTCATTCTTGTGGATACGACGGGTGTTTGACGAGAGCGAGTTTGAGCATCAGCGGGCATGTGAGCAACGGTAGATACCTGGTTATTTGGTGTTTTAAGGAAAGATACCACGAGTCTATTTGATGACATCGACATTTATTGCAAGAGCTAAGCTGTAAGCATGGCATGGACGATAACGCTTTGACTGCCATAGGTTCCATGGGCACCACATGGCCATGGCAGGGATTGTCAGCACCTTGTCAGGGGATTACACAAGCTAGTTGCAGGGATGACTGAATCATGAATGTCATATCTTGGCATGAGGCTCAAGTGGTTTACGACAATCTGAATTTCGGCTGCTCAGAGAGAATAATGAGGATTCAACGGTTGGAATCAGCAGTGAGGTTGGAGAAGGAGAAACCTTGGAAGGAAAACAGGGTCATAATTATCTTTTGTTGCACTCGGGATTGTTTATCCCCGGATCCGCCTGGAATGTCGGGGTCGGGGTGTTGTAATTTGCGAACCTGGGCGGCAGAGATGGACCGTAAACTCCGCTAAGGCCCTGTAGGGCAGTGCATTTTGTGAAAGGATCTAATGGGAGGTACGGAGTAGTGGTTGTTTAGATCATGAGGAGCATTACGCAACTATGCCGTCTTTAGATGTAGAGCTATTACAATGTCCTTTCGAGTGTCGATGTCATGGACTCTGTCTATCTGGACATGAAAATTGGACGACATGAAATATTCGACATGAAATATTCGACATGAAATACTCAACACAACCTGATCAGGCCACTCTCCGCTAATTTAAACCCAGTAAAAAACGTGGGTGCCAAACTAGACTCTTTTCTGCTAATCTCGCTATCTTGGCTCCCAATAGCTTCCATGACCCTTCCATTAATTATTGATCCTAATGGTTGGACTCCACCCCAATTGTCATAGCTTTTAGCTTCATTCTTTTGCGACTCACCTCACTGCACTTGCTCTTCCCTCTTCTCTCTCACCGGGTGGTCGTCATTCCTCCCCATCAAACCCCCCGGTCTCTTTACCCCTACCTCCCTCTGATATTATTGCTTGTGCAACCCCCGAACTCTCCGGTCTGGCCCATATAGCTTATAGCAATCCCACATGCCGCGTACTTATCTGCCGATCCGTCGACTCAGTCATCATTTTGGATCTTCGACAAGTACTGCTATTACCAGATCTTTGGCACGACCGTACTCGAGCTTTCCCTCGCCGTCATCCTCCATCATGACTCCAGCCGCAAGCGCAACTTCATCCCACCTCAAACCCACCGAGATGGGTTCTGGCAACACGCCTGCTTCTACTCGTGGCTCTGTGTCTGCTGCTGCTGCTGCGGCAACTACTGCTGTCAGCAAGATACCAGGCCGTTCTGATCTCCCCGAAGAAGCCATCTCCAACCCCCATCATGTCCTCAAGAGTGGCTCCGTTGTGGGCTTCAAAAACCCCTACCCTTCGCATTCGTTCAGTCCCAACTTTGGCACAATGGTTCGGAGGATTTGGTGGTATGTTAGCGCCTGGCGATGTCCAAAAAACACTTTCATGTTTCGAAACTGACGAGTCTAGGCCCTCTTTCACTGGTGAACTGAAGAAGCCCGACTTGACTCCTCCTAGTGTGCCGGTTGTCAAGCCTCAGTGGAATACTGAGCGCGAAACCACCGACAAAATCCGTGCTACATGGCTAGGTCATGCTTGCTACTATGTCGAATTTCCCTCCGGTCTGCGCGTGCTCTTCGATCCTGTCTTTGACGATCGATGCTCTCCGTTCAGTTTCATGGGCCCCAAGCGATACACACCTAAGCCTTGCGACATCAAGGACATTCCCATCGTCGACGCCGTTTTCATCAGTCATTCACATTATGATCATCTTTCGCACTCCTCAATCCTCGAAATTCAGAAGTACCACCCGGATGCGCAGTTCTTTGTTGGCCTTGGTCTGGAGACATGGTTCCGCAAAGCAGGCATCAACCATGTGACTGAGCTCGACTGGTGGGAGGATGCCGATCTCACAGTTACAGCAAAGGAAGGGGATGTCAGTCGCGATATCAGCGCTCGGATAACTGCTTTGCCCTCGCAGCACGGCTCAGCACGAACCCCTTGGGACCGGGATAGCACCCTCTGGTGTTCTTGGAGCGTGAAATCAGCCGAAAAATCGGTCTGGTTTGGCGGTGACACGGGTTACCGATCTGTCCCATCTCTTCCCCCTGGAACCGATGATTACAGCGCTGAGTATGACCATCTTCCAAGGTGTCCGCAATTCAAGCAGATTGGCGAGTTCCGTGGACCTTTCGACCTCGGCCTGATACCTATTGGTGCTTATCACCCTCGCGCGGCTTTCTCACCTGTGCATGCCGATCCCCAGGATGCAGTTGAAATCTTCCGCGACACGCAGTGTAAGCGCGCGATGGGTATACACTGGGGTACTTGGGCGCTCACTCTGGAGGAGGTCTTGGAACCGCCCAAGATACTTAAGCAGGCATTGCGTAAACGAGGCATCGCTGAAGTTGGTGTGTTTGATGTATGCGATATCGGTGAGGCACGAGAATTTTAGCAGCGCTCAAAAGATACTGAAGTATGAAAATTGGAGGATTATAGGTAGAGGTAGAATACCCTCATTTGTTTTTAAGTACAGTCAGATATGACGGTATGCTTCCTTGGACTGGTTCAACTAGCGATGCTATTCTTGTATATCACTTCCGGCTCAGAGCCTGACACTTTTATAGAAACCACAGGCTCTTGTCTCACATCTAAAAGAAAGTCATTTATTAAGAGACTATTTACTTCACGAGCAAACGACATGAAGTTCAAAATGATGTCACAAAAGAGACCCTGATCGGCAAAGAAGCTACCATCCAATCGGAACTTATACCTTCAACCTTGGCAATTGCAAAACAAGCTAAAAAAAACAACATGTTCTCCTGGCTTCTTCAACGGGTCAAAACGGAGCTTGATGCGAGTCCAGAACGTATTTCTTCGTCCCTTTGTCGTGAGTGGTTGTTTTCCTGAGCTGTTTCCACGATAGCTACAGCCACAGGTGACGTATCTCACTCGCCACAGCTTTGCCACATCAGGTATAAGAGGCTGTTAGTTGTCAGTTATCACATCAACTTGTACGCTTCAGCACAAACTGTACTTTATAAAACGTGCAGTCCCTTCTTCTTCAACATAACCACCGTTATTCAAAAGCTAAATAACGCCCATTACTTTCAAATATACACCATGGGTCTCCCTACTTATTCCGAGGCAACTACCGCCACCACTTCTGCAACCCCGCAACAAGAACAGAACAACAGCACAGGTGTTGCCACAGGTGCCGGCGCAAACACGGGCGCAGGCGTGACAAGACCAAAGACTGAGGCCGAGAAGGAGGCCGATCGACTTTATGAGGAAGCTATGGAGGAGGAGTATGCCAAGCGCGACGGAGGTTCCTAAGGCGATCACGAAAAGACATGTATTCAGTTGGATTAAGAGACAGAGGCCGGCTTGGGTCGTTACTCACACTTGGCCTTGCGGATGAATCGATCACGAATGGTGAATTACAGAGATTATCTCAGCTCTAAGCATAATAAAATAACACAACTATATCCATAAATATTGACCCTTCCCAGAAGTTTATGTTACAGGTACGAGTCAGACTAAATAGTGAGGATTGCAGAAGCCAACAAGCAGAGGGGCACATAGGAGGCGAACAAAAATATTGAGATCCATATTAATCTCAGACTATATTGGTAATATGTGCAAGCGAATCGGGTCGTAAAACCCACCGGCTCATCGGTACTGACACGTCTTATCTTTGCGTGGATGAACTTTGAACTATGTTAATTTCAAGATAATCATGAGAATGTTATAAATAGGGCTTCGAAGGGTCGTCAAGCTGTAGAATCGTATTTTCTTTAGCTGTGATCAACAACTTGAGTCCATACCACTGTTGCGATAGTAGATATGCACTAGCTGAGACGATACATACGATTATAAGTCGTTCAACTTAGTATGTGGCCCATTTGTCATGCAGTGCCCATACTGTCAGGCTTCCTCAGACGTTGAGCAAATCTTGGCGTTAGACTGATCCATCAGAGGGCCATCTTTGTGATCGTCTCGTCCAGAAAAGCTGCACAGATCTCTGAAGCACAACGACGATCAAGTTGGAGTTCACCACTCGTTTGATCCGGAAACTCCATGCCGACTATGCATATGTACAGCTGCGCCATATCAATGTCGGGTAGAGTTCTGTGGTGTAATCAGATAAAAGGTGAATGGCCAATGAGGCTTAACACAAGCCGCGCCACTCAATCTTTTTCTCTAAGTCTTGCCAGAGCTGCAGCAATACCCCCGCTGAGTTGATCATCCTTATCTGTCTGGCTCGCACGACTGGCTTCTGCTGTCTGGGCGGTCTTCTTAGATGCCTCGATAGTAGCAGCAAGCATGGCTTCTTCTTCATCCTCGTCATCAGTGTTGTCCATAAACTGGAACTGTTTCGATGCTGGGCCATTCGACTCCGTTGCAGGGGGTGTTTCTTTGGCGGGAGACTGGCGTGAAGATGATCCGGCAGTTGGCATCTCTCGAAGCGGCATTCGCGAAAGAGGCACAGCCTGATCAAGTCTTGCCGTTCGCTCTGAAGCCTTTGCAACTCTCTTTGCAGCTTTCTTGACCCGGAATGGTTCCTCTACTGCAGATACCCACCGCTTTACCTTGATACCTCCCCAGCCATTAAGCATGCCAAGCTGCTCCGGGTCGGCATTGATGGCATTCTTCAAGCTACCGAAATTGCTTACTACCGCAACCGCGTCCGATTTGTTCAAGCTCCTTGGGACTGTAACGAATTCCACCAGCTTTTCACCATAGCTAGAAGGTTGCGAACCACGGATGGCACCAAAGGTGGCGTTTTCGTAGCTCTTGTATAGTTCGATATAGCGAGCGGCTTCGGCGGCAGACCAGCAAAGGATGAGGGTTACGTTATTAATGAGAGACGTCTTTGAGAGTTCTTTGAGTGAGGACTCATGATTGGGAATGTCAACCATGGTGAGGAGGATGCGAAGGTTGTATTTGCCTTGAAGGTTGCGAATCCGTGTGTAGATGTACTCGGGATGAAGACGATGGTACTTTAGACTGCAGAGAATTAGTAAAAAAGAACTTGGTCGCAAACTACTGTATTCGAGATTACCTGAGAAACAGCGCGCAAGTGCCCAAGCCAAGGACATAGTCGGCTGGGATATCGCTGTACTCCCATGGCATTGATCGAATGCTGGTAAGAACAGGATTTCCTCGCTGCCGTGGCGATACCAAGATTGTCGAGCCAGATTGCTTCTGAGGGAGGGCCTGAGGCGTTGGCTGTACTAATTTTCCAGCGCCTGAGGCAGATGGGGGTACTTTGTCGAGACGTTGCGGCGTGGGTTGCTGGATCTTTGCGGGTGTGGGTTGTTGTGCTGGTCGTGCGACAGGCGCTGAAACAGCAGCTGCCATGGCGGCCAAGAGCTCATCGTCGGCGCCGTAGTCATCGTCCATGGTTTGTTTGAATATGAGGCTATTAGATGGGATTGAGCAATGGTGTTGACGATATCTCAATATGTGCCGATTGAGTTGAATGACGAAGGTTGATTCACGCGACGCATTAAGTTGAGGTGAGAGCTAGGTGGGTCGTCCTTGTACTACAATAGATGTTGCAAAGCCTTCTACGTCTATAAGCAACCGCAATCATTTGTCGCATACCTAGAATGTTCTTGGTAAGCTAATCGCTTTATTTTGATTGTTGACTCTATCTCTTCCCTAGAAGTCTGTTTGTTATGTTAATGAACTTGAGTCTTACATGCTTCCTCTCCCAACCGCAATACGTTCATATACGTCATTCGGCTACCAATAGCAAGGCCTGTATTAGTGGTTACCAAGTTACTTCTTTATTCAAGATCGCTATATTCTGAATACTATAACTCCAAGCCACAGTGTACATAATTCTTCACAGTATTCGTATTGTTTTTGTAGACCATACTGTAAAGTACATACTAACCTGAAATATGCTTATCGACATTGACGTATATGATGCTTTCAGTGAGATACATACGACTTGCCATTATCAACTTCTCATGCGACCTAATCACCAAGATCATCATGGTCTATTTATAACAGGTAAATCCTGTTCTTGACTAGATGATCTGCAATGATTGCAGAAACGTGGCAGTGTTCATGATTTTCGTCACAATGCGGAGAATAATGCGTCAATACTGGTTAACCAACTCAATTGAAAAAACAATTTGCCAAACAAGAAAACAAGTCCCTCCGAGGTATCTACCCATCCGCAGCTATATCCGTCCAGCCGCATTTTATCCATCCATGCCATTTTGCCCTTTGGCTGCGCCCATAACACCAATCTCATAATGTTCGTGATTGCGCGCACGAGTCATTGTTGTCTCGTGCACACTATGTCTCAAATTTCAATACATGTCTCAAAACTAATCCAAATCTTCTTCCAGCCCTGCATATTCCGTCGGACTAGGCAGTGTGCTTTCCGTTAGGGAGGAATGAATCGAGTAAAGGGAGGCCAACCAGCAGTCAAACATGGTAGCCACTTTTTGAGCTTCAGCGTTCGACGGCTCTTGTCGCGTCAGTTGATCGCGAAGCCTCTCATAAGCCTCTATCATAACCCAGATTTGTAGTGCTGCCGTGTCCTGTCCATTGCGCTGTGGCCGTCCGGAGACGACCGAAGACAGCTCGCTCGTGAGTAAGTCGAGCGCTATCTGAAGGCTGATATTGTCCTGAAAAGAGTGTCCTGATGATGACGGTGGCCTAAATTCGTCTGTCCAGGAGTGTCGTGGAGTCCCGGGAGTCTGGTCGGGAGAGGGTGGTGGTGATAGAGAGTATGGTTTGAAATAAATAGTGTCTCCCTCGACTGCTGCCAAATTGGTGTCGTGAGTGGCTGCAGATCTGAGTCTGGGCCTGAGCTGACGAGGAATAGCAGTCATGGATGAGGGCGCCTTTGACGTTCGTGAGCTTTGCCGCTTTGCTCCAGAAGGAGAAATCTGCAGAGGAGTATCGTCGAATGAATATGTCGACTGGTTTGAGGGCATTCGTGTCTCCAGCGCGGGGGGGCCATCCCTCGACTCAAGAACAGCGTTGTATTGATCAGCGATCAACTCAACGCTTGATATCTTTTCTGGAGTATCCTTTGCCTTGCGCGCAAGTGCGTGTTGTTCTAACTGCCCGATTCGAAAGACTGGCGTCTTGGCTTGGCGTCGCATAATTGATGAAGTCGATGTAGTTGATGCTGTCGAAGGGAGCGATGTGTTGTCCAACGAAGGCCGCGCGCGATGCTCCTGGAGAGTCAAATGATGAAATTCTGGAATCTGGCGTTGAGAAGATTGTCTTTGCGGCGGAGGACTGAAACATGACCTTGGTTCAGGCTCATGTTCACGGCTACGGCCGGTAAAGTGTTCATATATCGGATGAAACGTTGAGCCTTGCTGCTCAGACTCCGAAAATGAAGGCAGAAGGACGGACTGCGGTCGAAGATAATGGTCCCATTTGGAGTCGCTTAAATCAGGCGCACCGTTTTGAACTTGACGTTGCGACGGTGAAGACAGTGTACTTTGAGGGCTGAGGCTTGAAGTCGTCGAGTCGGTAGAACCACGTTTGGCCTTGTTGAGACTTTTAAGCTTTGGGTCCGGCTTCTGAAGCTTGCGCCTCGGAGGCTTTAGGCTGTGGCTTCTCGAGAGTGTATTCTCCATGATAGGTTGTAGTTGTTGCGCTGGTATGGTTGTGTAGATAGATTTGCGAGAGCCGCAGTTTCACTACGTAGCATTTAAATAAATGCAGGGTGGATGGTGATAAGAATAAGTGTGGATCTTGGCCAAGGGCGAGTTGAGGGAGTATTCAAGAGTCGTGGGTTTTGTAGCGGTGTGTCTTTGTTGGTGATAGTCACTTTGTTTGTTTGTGGTCACGAATATTGTAGCCATGGGATAGACGACTAAGAAATTTGGAGAAAGGATAGAGAGAGATCAAGTATGTATGTATGGACGTACGGATATGACGAAAAGCCAAAGTAAAAACGTAAAAAAAAAAGCAAACGTGCAAGAACAGGTCAGGTCCTAGTCGCAATTATGTACATACGTAGGTACAGTAATAGAGCCGAGAGTTGAACCACTTCAAGGCCTTACCGCTTCCCTGGCCTAAAGTGGCTTCAGACCTGCAGGTTAGATTACAAGTCCAATCAAGAGGCCCACGGGGTGGATGTTATACCCACGTCATGGGTCAAGTCAAGGGAACTCCCTAGCATTGGCATTCAGCATTTGACAGAAAAAGGTTGGGGACAGGGGGGTGTGTTAGTGGAGGATGAGCCAGAAATCTGGGATTTTGCTGGACCTTGCTTGACTTTTGACGCTTGAACCTGCAAGTTGCAACTTTTGGCTGCATATGTAAGTACTAAGTAGCGAGTGACAGGGCTGGGGAAGACGGGAGGAAGAGGGCACTGTAGCCCGATAGAGGAGGTGATCCGCCGCAGCGCTGATGCTGGAACCTGATAATGGTTGTACGTTCTGCACCTTGGTCCTTGGTGAGTCTACGGCACAGTGACCAAAGTGTGTTTTGTTCCAGAACCTGACGAGAAGAACCTCGGCCACCACCGCGTCGGTCTCTGTGCCTCTGCAGCGGTGAAGACATTGATAGCCAGGCCCTCCAGATGCCGCGACACCCTCACCTCGCACTAGGCAGCTCCCTAGTGCTAAACGGCTGTTGACCCGTATGGCCCTGTCGCGTCGCGTGGGTTGAATTCTGGCTTTAAGTTGATGTCATGTGTATCGATAAACTTGGGGAGACCCTGAGCGAGCTCGGGGCAGACGAGACGAGAGGGGTAAAAGTCAGTCATCGGCCCTGCAGTCGACATGTCCCTAGCCTAGCCGGTGGGCTGTTGCAGTGAAGCCATCCATCCGATGATTGTTGACAATGGCATTGTTGAGTTCAAGTTCATGTACGCAAGCTCGTGTGCTGTAAACGAGGCTTTTTTCTGGCTGCCTCCTTCACACATTTTGAGCATTTTTTTAGTCGGTAGTCTTGATTGATGAACGCGGGCTTTTATCTTCGGTCTCGTATATCCTAATCGTCATAGATTCCGACAAATCAGGGAGTAGAAATAGAGCCGTCGGTGATTCCTTTTGTTGAGAAACACTTGTCTTTGTTTATGGAGAAGGGGATTTTGACATTCACAAATGATGGGAAAGCCGCACAGTGCTTTACACTGTGTAGACAGTGCTAGGTACTGTACATGTCATGAGCATGTGATCTACAAGATCTCTCGAGGGGCGGACATCAACGTTCACTCATGACAGGCCGAACAGAACCGTGAGAGGTTTGAAGTACAAAGCTGAAAAGTCGAGTACATGCCACGAGCATGATCTTTGGAAATCCACATACGAGATGGCTGGGGTTTGTCTTTTGTTTACTACAATTTCAGCCCATCTCGTGTTAGTGAGGGGTATGGCACGGATCGAATCGCGGGGGATATCGTGGGGTTAACTGCCGACTAAGAAAAGCTTAAGGTAGCTAAAAGTTACAATAACCACTGTGCTTAAATGTAGACGCTTCTGTCTTTTACTTCAAGTCAGATTTTACTTGCAATATCGTAATTATCTAATAAAGGAATATACTCTCCAAGACCGTGGCCTGCGGGGGAAATGCCCAGTGATCCATAGCACCACTGAATGGAGTCATGCGGCGCGGGGGCGGGTCGCGGGGGTTTAGAGGTCTTAGGCATTGATCCTCGAGTACTCAATACAGCACCATCAGCACGGTCTAACCCAAGTTCCGCTTGATATCTTCTTAACAAGACTCCGCTTCCCCCAAAACCCCACCCCCAAATTGCAGCTCTCTCCCTCTATCTCCAACCCAGTCCCAAGGATATCCATCGGCAAGAACGTGCCGGCAAAGGGCCAGCTTCTCATGATATACAGTCTACAGCTTGGTTCCATGGGGGTTTCAATGGGCGGATCCCATTATTCCATCAATCATACGCGGGAAAATAGGGTCGTCATGGCATCTCGACCCTTCTCTACCCCACATCGTGAGGTCTCATGAGAGTCTACGAGAAGGAGAAAAAAAGAGGACTAGACGAGAGATCGAACGTATAAAGCTTGACTTGCCCGTCTCTGCTTCCAATTTAGCCTCAATTGATCTCATCGTGTCTTTCCAAGACTCTCTCGTGTTTCCTATCCTCTTTCCCGTGGTGGCTGTCCCCATCATAATACCTCAGCCTCCCTCTAAACCGACTAATTCTCTCCCTCCCCCGCGTTCGGAGTTCACCCCGCCTCGATTGTCCCTCATGCTTCATTGAGCTTCACACTCTCATACAACTTCTACGACTTATACAGACAAACCGCAATCATGGGTGAAATCACAGTGACTGGCTGGAAGACTCGCGATGTTCGCTTCCCTACTTCTCTCGACGGAACCGGCTCCGATGCCATGAACGCCGCTGGCAACTACTCCTCTGCCTACTGCATCCTCGAGACCGACTCCGAATACACCGGTCATGGAATGGTTAGTGACTCAATTCTGCTCTGAATCATCCCAGCCATATCTAACTCTCTATAGACCTTCACCATTGGCCGTGGAAACGACATCGTCTGCGCTGCCATCAACCACGTCGCCGAGCGACTCCAGGGCAGGACCCTCTCCTCCCTCGTTGCAAACTGGGGTGAGACCTGGCGACATCTCGTCAATGATAGTCAGCTTCGCTGGATCGGTCCTGAGAAGGGTGTCATCCATCTTGCCCTC
Source organism: Fusarium graminum (assembly GCA_013266165.1). Classification (NCBI taxonomy): domain Eukaryota; kingdom Fungi; phylum Ascomycota; class Sordariomycetes; order Hypocreales; family Nectriaceae; genus Fusarium; species Fusarium graminum. Next base: position 89,008 of record JAAGWP010000373.1, read on the forward strand.
GGTGCCGTCGTCAATGCCGTCTGGGATCTCTGGGCCAAGACCCTCGACAAGCCCGTCTGGCGCATCGTTGCCGATATGAGCCCCGAGGAGTTTGTCAGCTGCATTGACTTCCGCTACATCACCGATGCCATCACCCCCGAGGAGGCCATCGCTATGCTCAAGGAGCAGGAGTCTACCAAGTCCAAGCGTCTGGAAGAGGCTCTCCAAAATCGCGCCGTTCCTGCTTACACAACAAGTGCTGGCTGGCTTGGCTACGGTGAGGATAAGATGAAGAGTCTGCTCCAGGAGACTCTCAACGCCGGATACCGACACTTCAAGGTCAAGGTCGGCGGCGATATTGCGCGCGACCGCAAGCGTCTCAGCATCGCTCGAGAGGTTATTGGCTACGACAAGGGCAATGTGCTCATGACGGATGCCAACCAGGTCTGGTCCGTTCCCGAGGCCATCGACTACATGAAGCAGCTGGCCGATTTCAAGCCCTGGTTCATTGAGGAGCCCACATCTCCTGATGACATCCTCGGCCACAAGGCTGTCCGCGACGCCCTGAAGCCATACGGCATTGGCGTTGCTACTGGTGAGATGTGCCAGAACCGAGTCATCTTCAAGCAGCTCCTCCAGACCGGAGCCATCGATGTGTGCCAGATTGACGCCTGCCGTATGGGTGGTGTGAACGAGGTGCTTGCTGTTCTCCTCATGGCCAAGAAATTCGGCGTGCCTATCGTACCTCACTCCGGCGGTGTCGGTCTCCCCGAGTACACACAGCATCTGAGCACCATCGACTACGTTGTCGTCTCGGGCAAGTTGTCTGTGCTTGAGTACGTCGACCACCTTCATGAGCACTTCTTCCACCCCTCTGTTATCAAGGATGGATACTACACTACCCCTGTGGAGCCTGGTTACAGTGTCGAGATGAAGCCTGAGAGCATGGACCGATTTAGCTACCCCGGTGAAGAGGGCGTGAGTTGGTGGACTTCAGAGGAGGCCAAGGTTATCCTCGACGGCAAGAAGATTTAAAAGGGTGTTTTAAAAAAAGATTAGGTTAAAGGGTCTGCTACTATATATCTAGCGTCTCCGTAAGGAGATATATCATGAATTTATGAGTTAAAGTATAATATATTGCCCTGACTGTGAGCTTGATATTTACTATCAAATCATGCAGTCTGTAATTCTAGCTGCTGATTTATGAAATGTGCAATATCCTCCAGCTCTTCGGGGCAGTACCAATGTGCCAAACCGGAGTAGCTTTTCAACTCAACATCTACTCCTGCGCGCTCCAGAAATTCAGCTGCATGTTGTCCATGGCAATATTCGACATCTTTATCTTGTTGTCCGTGTCCCATAAACACAGGAGTTCTGAGGAAGGGGAAGGAATTCGTCGGTGGTGCAGGGTCAAGCTCTGCCTCTTCACGAAGCTCATCGATGGCCTGTTGCAATGGAGTTCCGGTATCTTGTTCATCATCCCTCTCAAACATGCCATCATCGGCCATGTTCCCGTCTTCTTTTTCAGTCATCAAGCTCGTGGCCAAGGGCATAAACCCACTCATTATGACAATCGCACCCAGACTCTGTCCCTCCCAAAGCAACCAACTCACCAATGCCATAGCACCACCCTGGCTAAAGCCCATCAGGACTACTCTCCCTGCATCGCCATCAAGTGTTTCTATCTCATCTTTCAATGTCTTGTGGATATGTTCGACGCTGGGTCGCATATCTCCGCGCGCCTCAGGCTCCCAATCGCCGGTTCCTTCATACCATTGATGGATGAGAGAACGGCGATATTTGGCTGCCCGAGCGAGAGGAGCGGTAGGAAACACGAAACGGGCATGAGGAAGCGATTGATGGAATGACTTTATTGGGTCAAGAGAAGGAGATTCGAGCAGCGGAGAGTGAAATTTCTCGGCGTTGAAGCCACGGCCATGTAGAATAACAATCGTGAGTTTGTGAGGTAGAGAAATTGGAGGGATGGTCAATAGAGGAGGAAATTTGCCTGGTCTGAGGCGAGAGGTGCGAATAGGTTTATCATTTCCTGGCATCTGTATACGCTGGTAATATTCTTGTCTCATACATGGGTGTCACACGATGTTAGTTGAGGTTGGTGATGAGATGAACGACTTAGGTCTCCATTTGATAGGTCCACACTTTACATAGGCAATAAGAGGCAAAAGGTCGGGAAATCATAAACACTGGCAATCTTGGACAATAAAAGGCTTGTAATTAACTAACATCCCAACCTCATGATCATTCGTTATGGTATAATACAGCTATTATCAACCATTTGTTGGACTGAGCTCACTGTCTTTCTTCTGATTAGCAAACGTGTCCCTATATTTCCAGCCCCACGTAGCCCCTTGAACGAACCTCGCATCACCAACTGCACACACTCGTTCACTTCAAGACTCAAAATGAGCCTTCTCAATCATGAATCTCACCCAATTGCCTCCCTCACTGCCGCATTCACTGCCTGGAAAGGCCTCCTCCTCGCCATCGCCCTCGGCGCGACTGTAGGCCCTGATTATGACACATCAACATCTCTCTTCTTCAACGTCGTTCATGGTGCGACAACGCCAGTGCCTGCTCTTGCTACGCGCTTGACAAGGTGGGATGCGCTCTACTTTATGCACGACGCGGTCAAGGGGAAAATCTATGAGCAAGAATGGGCGTTTGGTATTGGTATGCCAGCTGCGGTGCGTAGCATCAGTGGTCTAGGTCTATCGCAAATCCACGCCTGGGAACCTCTTGTTGCGATTGCCATTTCGCACATTTCTCATCTTGTCGCTGTTTTGGCTCTGTACCAACTCACTGTTGTCATATGCAACGACCGGAGGCTTGCATATTTGGCTGCCGTAGTGCATATCCTGTCACCTGCTGGGCTGTTCCTCTCGGCACCATATGCAGAGAGCCCGTTCTCGTGCCTGTCTTTTGTTGGCAATTTGCTCTTTGCGGTTGGCCTCAAAAGCAGTCCCGACTCGGTGATGCGTAATGCTGCAATCATAGGGGCAGGGTTGTCGTATGGAGTTTCTTGCACACTCCGGAGCAATGGACTTTTCGGCGGCGTCTTATTTGCTGTGGAAGCTGTGAAGATCATGTTGGCGCTTCTTGACGGGTTCACTTTCTCCAAAGTCCTGAGACTGATTGCACCCATCGTGGGTGGAATTCTGGTGGCTGTTGGGTTTGTTGCGCCGCAAGTTCTGGCCTGGCTGAGATATTGCAGTGGCCAAAATACTGACCGAGACCAACGACCCTGGTGTGGACGTCATATTCCAAGCATATACACGTTTGTGCAAGAAGAATACTGGTATGTTATACTATTCTTGTGGCGCTTGCTACTGTAACAACTGACACAATCAGGAACGTGGGCTTCCTCAGATACTGGACCCCCAATCAGATCCCTCTCTTCCTCCTTGCGGCTCCCATGCTTACTATTCTCATCAAGTCAGGAACAGAGATCATGCGAGAGCCCTCTCGAGGTCTTCGAGCCATGGTCCCTGGCTCAGACAAGCAATGCAGGCTTCTGGTGCGAACTCTCGCGGCCATGCAAACGCTGCTTGCCGTGTTAGCAATCACCAACTACCACGTCCAGATCATCAGTCGTTTGTCGTCAGGATACCCCGTCTGGTACTGGTGGGTAGCCTCGTGCCTCATGGACAAACAGAGGCAGAACTTGGGATATGGAGTGGTTATGTTTATTACCATGTATGCTGTGATCCAGGGTGGTCTTTTTGCGTCATTTTTGCCCCCTGCTTGAATAAATTTAGAGACTGTCTCTTTTTTATTAAACTATGATTTTTATTCACCATCGTGTTTTTAAACAACTCATATCTCTGTTTGTCAGTGGAACTCAATTCAACATGACAAGGTTATGCACTGCCACACAATTGGCCCCCAGTGGTCTTCTGATGACCCGTGACGCATAAGGCAACAAAACTAAAGCAGGCAATCGAATCCTATTTTATGAATTATTATAAGAAAATTTTGTTTCACTTTGACTAGAAATTTAATCTCTCAATCGTTGCTTTCCATCTCCCTATATATAATATAACCGCGCTGAAACAAATCTTTACCCTCCCCCCACCAGCCTCGTTCGTCTTACACACGACTTATACCAAGTTCCATGCGTTACACGGCAATCTTACCATGTTCCATACCTCGGATGCAGCAATGACGATTTCATCGGAGAACAGAGATAACATGTCTCTGGGCGAGACCACTATATTCATCGATGATGAACACGATCCAGTCCTGATCAAGTTCAAAGAGCTCAAAGAACTTGCACGAAAAAGCTACGAGAGACGAGCAGCCATCAAAACTCCTCACGACTCAACAAATTCAGATGTATCGTCCCCTTCATCAGATGACCAATGCTCGGTTTCATCCAGTGTATGTCTCCCCCTTCCCTGCTACTGCACAAACCCCCAGTTAACATATCGGCAGACGAGTGAGGAAACAGCTTACAGCGATCCTGGTAGTAAGGAGACCACACAATTGAAGTCCGAATCAAATAGAATGGCCGGATGGCAGATTAGCCCCCAATTCAAATGGGACGAAAGAATCCCAGCATTTTCCCAGCCTATTCCCACGACAGAGTGGCTAGGGAGGCCCTGGCGGGACGGCTGCCATCCTTCCGTTCATCGCCAGCAGTAAGGCCAGGTGAACAAGGGATGCTCTATGAGAGCACCCAAGTATGATCTGATGAAGACGCCACGAATTTGAATTAAAAGCGAGTCACTCTCAAGAGTGGTATGGGATACGAGTAATGGATACCAACGAAATGGAACGATCAGGACAACTATGTCTGGAAAAATACTTACTGTTAATTATGAAATTCTTTCTTTCTTTTCCCCTTGATCTTGACTTACATGCATCTTTAAGATTACTTACCGCGAGAAGATAAACCAGTCACGTGAACCCATCACTGAAGCAAACACCGAATACATCATGATGACATGGTCCCTATTGGCACAAACTGCAAGCTGTCGCTCATGAAGTATACGCTCTTTTAGAATGAATGATATTCCAAACTCGTTTCCTTTTATGTCACTTCCTCGGAGCGGTGAAACCTTATAATAAGCATTGTTTATTGAATGAAACAACTAATGAAATGCCCAGAGTTTATTGTCGTCTACGTTCTTCCAATCATAATAACACCTAAACGCCCCCGTATTCTGTAACCTCCGACTCTCATGACACATATGGCTATTATTCAGAACTGATGATGTGCTCGCTTTCAAAGTCGCTGAGTGCCCTTCTCCATAGGTCCATGTTATACGTCACCGCCATCCGCTCAATCCTTGACGGTGTAAGTGAAGAAAATGGTGTCTCAACAACTCCTCCCAGTTATGCCCTGCTCTGCCCTGGGTCATTCCTCATATCATCCTCACTACTGCTGTCAGTTTCCAGTTCCTCATCCTCCTCTTGTACAGTTGCCAACTGGGGTTCCGGTCCAGGGTTCGCGCTAGAGGTCTCACTGAAGGTACCCGACTCCCCAGAAAATAGCCAAGTATTGGTTCGAATGAAGGGTCGCATAAAAAGGCGAGATAAAAACTAAAACTCATCCTCCGAGTCGCTGTTATCATTGATCCTGATAGCTCGCCATCTCCTGTCGGTTAGGTCTTGGGCAGCGGTACCTTCGCTCTCTGGGTCGACGTATCCTTGACCTCCTGCAATGCTTAGCGCAACGGGCAAAAAGACCAAGGCATGGAGACCGGCGAAGATGACAAGGGACAGCCAGACTCGGAAGTAGTAGATCTCAAAAATCTTAGATCGTGTGAAGGCGAGCACAGAAACACCGAGAAGTTTGGTGACAGTGATGCCGGAGAAGACAGACCCTCCAACGTTGACAAGGGCAGTCCAGGCTCGAGCATCACGGCCACGGAAGGCATTACTGTTACCTTCCATAACAGTGCGTGAGGGGTACATGAACGCTCGGGCAATGTGAGCGCAGAATTCCACGGAGATGCCAACACAGATGATAAGGTTGACAAGGGATACAGCGTTCAACGAGACATTGAACAAGGCCATGCTACCCATAATGTCGACAACGCTCATCACAACAGTGACAGACACAACAAGAGCAGTGAGCGGCGAGCCCAAGAGTACTGACGCAACGACGAAGATGATTCCGACAGCAGCACTTAGTAAAGCGGCTGTTAATGGAACAATACTGAGGTATTGGTCAAAGAAGATGTAAAAGACGCTGTATGGGAACACGTCTGCGCCTGTCCTTTCTGTAATGTCGGAGGCGATTCGGCGAGCCGCAGCGTATGCAGCGATAAAATCTTCCTGGCTTCTCAAAGGTGTATGCATAGTCCTGAAGTGTGTGGACTTGACATGAGTGCTTTCAGCGTCGAGGATGACGGCTTGACCATATGCGGCTTGGCCGGCAAGGGGGCATTCGTCGCCGGTAGGACTTGAAAGGAACTTCTCGAGATAATGAATGAATTCCTCATCCTCGGGCATACCGTAGAGTGTGGTGTTCCAGGCAGGCTTGCGATCCGCGAAGCAGGTGTCGCCACCTTCCACACAGCACTGGTCATATATGGGGTTCAACCAGAGGAAGAAATCATCGATCCAACTCGCAGCTGGCGAAGAGATGAACGAAATGTCTGATCTCTGCCGTTCGAGCTCCAACGTGTTAGTGAGTGAAAGGTCCTGGCAAGTCGTGAATCTTGAGCATATTTGTTGCTGATGCTCCCGCTTTGAAGCATCAACTTCGCGGGTTACAAAGTACACGGGAGGTCCGGTCTCCAGATATTTGTACAAATCGTCGAAATAAGGAATAAGGTAAGATCCATCAGGGATAGCAACACGCTGATCAAGGCCAAGCTGGATCTTTGGGAGAAGTGCCAGTCCACCAGCGAACAACCCAAGAAAGATCGTGACAACTGCAACCTTAACTTTCTTTCCAAGAAGACGTGGCGCGTATGTATTCTTGATAAAGACCTGTAGTAAGCTCTCCTCGGCCATGTCCGAACCACGGCTAGCACCATGAGCAAACCCGTTCGTGCCGCTGAGGTGGATTCTCGCCTTTGTGATTTGCCACCAGGGCCACAGTTCACAACGATGGTCTTCAACTCGCATCTGGTTAAGTGCGAGAACAGAAACAAACATAGTCATCTGGAGCACTGCGTTAACTAGAACGGCACCAGCGGCATAGGCCGCAAAGTTCCTGACTGCCGGCATACCGACAGCTGTGCCAAGAGCAAAAGCCACGGTTTCCGTAAGAGCAGAGAAAAGAATCGAGGGTCCCATGCGACCAAGAGCTCGAGCAACACGTTCCTCAACCATCTGATCCGGGAAGCTGACGTTCACTCTCTCAAGCTCATGAACAATCAAGAAGATGTTGTCCACACCAACGGCTAAAACAATGAAGGGGATGACTTCAACAATGATAAGTGTAGCTTTCAAGCCAACCCATGAGAAGAAGCCGATGGACGCGGCAATCGACATAAGAACAATGAGGATACCCGCGAGACCAAGCGATACTTTAGACTCAACCAAGAGCACAGCAGGGTTGCGGAATATGTGCTTTAGAGGAGTACCTAGTGCCATGCAGGCATAAACGAACATGACAATGTAGCTGATAACAATGATCTTGGCGTCTGTGTTGGTCGACTTGTTGAGTTCTTGCTCCAGGCTGATTTCAGTGTTGAAGGACAGACGAAGACCACGTTGCCTGGCCTCTTCTTGAACTTCGAGTAGTCGATCACGGAGGGCAGTCTCCCAGTCCACAGCTCTTGCAATAGCGCCCGTTCCCTCTTGGGCATTGTTTACAACCCAAGTCACGGTTATGGCTTGAGCATCCACAACGTCGTCATCGTAACCACCAAATATCATGTTGGGCTCGATGGGTTGTCCAAAGTCTGGTCGACAATCCACAGGGCTTTTGGCGCATGCACGGAGCTCTTCTTTCCAGCTCTTCGGGTCAAGCCCACCCTTCGAGTTCCAGTAGGCCGAGACCGACTGCACAACGCAGGCATCATTGGAAGGCTTGAAACAAAGATCGTGGAAGTATTTGCCATAAACAGGGCTCTCGATCTTCTTGACGCTCTCCTCGACCTCAATCCACCACTTTAGCGTATCATAACTGAGCACGGGTCCAGGGCCAGAAGGATCGGTATCGTTTGCAAGAAAGATCTTTTCAGCGCGATAGAATGGCCCAAAATTGTGGTCGAAGTAGGCTTTCTCCTTTGCAGCAGCTGAGGAAGGGCTAACCCACAAGCGGGCAGGTTCCTTCTCAAGATCGAAGCGGAACAGGCCAATGCATAGGATTCCAACAAAGAGTACGCTGAGCCCAATGCACCAACCAGGGAAACGAGCTGCGACGTGACCAAGTCGGTAAAAGGCTCTGTCACATCGGTCGTTGATCCAGTACCTCTTAGTTGGACGCTCGCGGATGGCTTCCGTATCGACTGGACCGCCCTCGTCTTCATCGTCACTATGTGAGGATTCATGAAGCAGTCTCGTTCTTTCAACACGGTGCTGCGAATACTTTTTCCAGGCAACATGCCCCAAAACTGCCACGATCAGTGTGAGCAAAAGGACACTGTAAATGAAGACGCTTGCAAACGAGAGGCAGGGCAAAAGTCCGACTCGACAAGACTTTGAGTCTTTCACATCTGGAAGCTTGGGGCACACGCCAGGGCAGTCGACACAAACGCAACGATAATCGGGGTCCTCGTCGTTACAATTTTTTGGCTTCATGTCCAGGGCGTGAAGGTCATCGTCACTGTAGTCGGTAGGGAAGTTGATCTGGAAAGGTGAACCGACAAATGGTTTCTTGTCTCCAAGGAACTTGAGCATCTCGGTATAATTCTTGGCACCGCCACCGATCAGATCCATGGCTTTACTGTTGGCACCGCCAAACTTGACTTCCTTGCAGCTGTCATAGAAGCCAGTACCATATTTCTCGGATATCAGCTGGTCAAGCTCTGTCACAAGTTGCTTGTCGTTTTTTGGGGCAGAATCAGTCACGTTGATGAAGAGAGACTGGTCTGGAGAGCAAGTAAAGGTACAGAAGAGGTTGAAGAAGTTGTCTTTGCACGCAGGGCAGGAGCCGATGAGTGTGCTTGGGGTTCCAAGCTCGGACTTGAGCGATCTGACCTAGAGATATGATATTAGCTTGAGGTTTATGGGATGGCGTGTGGTTGACTCACTTGGTCCAGAGTACAACAGACAGGTCCGGTCCTCCACTTCTCACCGCAAAGATCGACGAGTTCATTCCGAAACTCTTCATCGGGGTCCTCGGCCAGACCATTATCGACGCAAGGGAGCTCTTTGCCAAAGAAGCTCTGCTTGCCGCAGTGACCCCGGAAGGCGCATCGTCCGGCTTCGTGTTTCGGGGTATAGTGCTCAGCGAGACCTAGGCCGGCGAAAAGCACAGCTGCAGCTCCGAGCTGAGGCACGATGCGTTGATGCATCTCTAGGTGATGGGGCCGCACGCGGCGGTGGATGAACACGGAGTCGTAGGCCTAGTTAGTCGCGATTGATGACCGATGTGGATATCGCTCCCTCTCTTTCGAGTTTAGATATGATGCGATATTATGCGATATCTAATTGAGGAGCTGGGAAAGCAATCATAATAGATTATCCAGATTGTGAAAGATGGAGAAGTGGAGAAATCGGATCTTGAGTTGAGAGGAAACTCAAAAGGCGACGCGTCGACGAAGTAGGCGCAACCGATGCGGTTGCGGTCTGAGGCAGGAAAGGTCTGGACGGTGATGTCGTAGCGTATCCGTAGCTCGGTGACGGTTACAAAGCTTGAATGCCGATAGTGGGCGCTGGAGGTCACGACTGACCTGCGTCATTGCTTTCTACAGGCTAAACTCGCCTGTAATTCGTCAGCGTGATTAACTTGGTGGCCCGCTCGAACAGTGGAGGCTGGGGTTAAGGCCGGGGTTGAGCTCCATCGGGGGGACGACGGGCTTGCAGTCATGAATCATTCCCTTCCATGCCGTTTACCCTAGAGAAAAACATGAATTCAACGTTATTATACTTAAATATCTCCAAGATATCGTGAGAAATGACGGCTTTAGACCATTGACAGAAGACCTCGGGTAAATATAATTTAAAATATAGTAATAACTCACCCAATCTTTACTTACCTCTCAGTCTATAGTCGAATCTCCTATTATCCTGCAAAGTGTGTATAATTGACATGTTAATCAAGGCTCGCAATCATTTTTACCAATTAATCTGAACCATGTTTCGGTCACATTATTTGAGAGGGATCATGGTTGCGAGGTCTGTCCTGACAGTTTCGATTAACCATAAACAATCGTGAGTTTGAATGAAGCCCAGGTTTACGTCAACATTGTAGTTATCGTCAGAACGTTGACTCACAGCTTACCCTTGGATAAGATGCAGTGGAACAAGAATATTGTACACAAAGTTCAGAAGCATTTAATCTATGAAAGTCTTGGCTTTCTTAACTGTCTCACATTCAAACTTAGAATAACTATCGCCCAGACCGCCCAACCCAAATGTATCGATAGGCCCGCGTGGTTGATAGAGAACTCTTTTATAAGGCATGGAAGAAAAAACCACACTGGGCCCATGATCCCAATCTCATCAAAGATGTTTCTATTCATTCACTTGTAATTGTGAAAACAGACGACACTAACTACGGCACGTGATATGGTTAAACATATCCAACCCACTCCACTGAACCGCCTAACAAGCCTGAAAAACACCATGACTCTCCTTCGATGCGTCATTCAGCCAGTCCGATCTTCCCAACGTCATTTTACTAAAAGAAGCAGAGGCAGTTTCCGGAGAATAGCGACTGATCTTTCCTTTTCACTTTTCTGTAAGAATCCGAAGCATATCATGCTTTATTTTGGAACCAGGCATATTCAAACTCACTGCACTACCCCTCCCCCAAAACTATGCCCAACGGAACATCGGAAGAACTCGTCCAGAAACTGGTGGTAGGTGGCTCGGATTTGCTTTGGGCCAGATATGTACAGATGTGGTTATCATATCATAGGTAGTTAGGTACTTGCGCTCGTGTTAATCGGCAAAGATATCACTGTCTATGGTATACACCTTCACGTTATTTGTGTCCTGTGATGCTCGACATGGTAGAGATCATGCTGACATATGGCTTAGGAGAAATTTAGATCACTTCTGGACGAAGCCCTCGTAGTTGCTATCGCTAGCGATCATGATCTTACACAAGCTTCACAATATGAGTCAGCGCAACTTGTTCTAGAGGGCCTTGCTCAACATGTCACGACAGAAGAAGCGACTGGCTTTAACCCAAGCGGAATAGCAAATGTGCCAGAAGATACAAATGGAGACGAAAGCACAGTCGAAACAGGCAGCCAGCAAGCCTCCCGTGCCCATGATACAGACACCACCTCTACTAGCGATCAAACTTCAACATCCGCCAATACGGCTTACTCCATACCAAGGCTTACATCATTCGACGACGAAAGCGAGGAGATTAAAGTTCTCCTCCTGCAAGGAATGTTTAGCGAGCTCAAGGAGTTTGACATCAAGCACTGCCTGGGAAAAGCGAACGGGGATGTTCAGACCGCGCTTGATGAGCTACTGAACATCCAGTATCTCAAATCAACCGGCCAGGAGCAGAAAGGGATTGATGGGTTCTTCGAGCCTGATGAGGGTGCCGGGAAGAAAAAGAAAAGGAACAAGAGGAAGGGAAAGAGAGCCCCCGGTGATGAAACCCCATCATCAAGCAGCGGCGCTGCTTCTCCCTTACCCGATGATTCGAAAGAGTTGAAGCGTAAGTTCCTATCTCAACCATTTTAGACGATGAGATATCTGATTCTCGAGTATAGGCCAGGACGAGATTGCCTACCTAGCAGACAGACTTGATCTGCCATTTGGCGTCGTCTCTGATATTTACTACAACAAACGATGCGCGAGTGGCGCCGCAGCAGTTGAGATTCTGGATCAGTACATGTCACAAGGCATCGAGACTCAGGACAAGGAAGGGAAGAAGTATGCCCATGAACTTGTCCAGAAGTATCAAAATGTCCCAGCGAAATACATGTCGACAATTGTTCAGGTTACTGGCTCTATTTCACAGGAAGCAGACGACATTGCTGGGCTTGTGAGCAAGCATTTTGTCAAGAATCCATGGACTGAGAAGCTTGATGTCAGTTACCAACTAACACCACTTCCAAAAGAGGAAATTGAAGAATTTGAGACAGTCATGCGAGGCAAACCGAAGCTAGCCAGACCCATTTCAGCAAGCCTGAGCTTTCCCGTTGGATCGTCAGCGTACACGCAAGCCGCTGAGAGAGCAGGCCAATACAATCGAGCCAAACGTGAGGCAGCATCTTCGGCGGCAGCATTGAATCGGCGTGGTGCTTCAAATCCACTTTACCGTCAGGCAGCAGGATACTACTCAGAGCGAGCGAGAGAACAGGCGCGGTATGAAATGCATGCTACTTCAACAGCTGCAGATTTACTCGTTGACAAGCAGAGTTCATCGACTTCTGTTGACCTGCACGGCGTCTACGTACAGGATGGTGTGCGCATTGCTCGCCAGAGAGTCCAATCGTGGTGGATTGGTCTGGGGGAGTTTCGGTCTGATAAGGCACGTCAGCAACCTTTCACCGTGATTACTGGACTCGGCCGCCATAGCGCTGGTGGCGTGTCGCAGTTGAGACAGGCTGTAGCAGCAGCTTTGCTTCAGGACGGATGGAAGATGCAGGTTGAGACTGGGCGTTTTATCGTCAAGGGTAAGCGATAAGCGGATTGCCAAGAAAGTTTCCCTGGGTCGCATTGTCGTCAAAGCGGTACCCGTATTCTCTTGATTATTCCCATTCGGCTTTTGGAAACGGCCTGCACTTGATTGAAATAGCGATACCAGGATTTATGACAACATCACATTGGATCAATTGCTCACAGTCGATTCTGCCTTTGACCAAATTTTGGTTGTTTTGCTCTGGTGGCAAGATAATATTGCGTATTCTATTCCACGAAAGCATTCTGGACCCCAAATGATAGAAAGGCTTACGCAACCTCTGGTCCACAAGCGAGCCCGAAACAGCATGACAACCAACAAGCATATTTCTGCATCAGCCCTGGCGAATAAACGACGAGTGTAGCGCAGCCATCACTAGGGAAACGTGCACTATGCAGCTTGAGGCTATGCTAGGCACGCACGAAACAGGATCTTTCGCCCATGATATTGCTCTATCTTACTTAGCTCTTCACTATAGTTCAAAAAGTCCCGGCGGTTTCCTGTATGGGATGAGGAATTAGCTATTGTTTAGTCTGTCTGACATACCTTGACCCCTGGAACCCTCGTCCTTGACCTTGTGTCATTGTATAAGTAGGGCTGTCTAGCACTATAACGCCTCAATATCACAATCCGCAAGTCCGATCACCAAGAGACACAAGAAAGACGAAAATACTCTTCCGAGATCCCATCATGGCTGCCAAAAGCCAATCATCCCCGACCTATCAGCCTCTTCCAAGGGAAGATCCCTCTGTCGCTTTGCTGGCGCCCTCCGAGAGGGACGATCAAGAGGATGGCAAAACGCCTGTTTTCAAGCTCTCCTTCTCGCCCACGGTGGTAATTCGTTTATTGATGATTCCCCTCATCATTACCGACATTGTTTTTCTCTGCATGCCTCAGCGGCTACCAGGTGTAGCCGCTGTCTTCGCTATCGGAGCCTTCTTTTTGCTATTCTGGCATGCCTATCGCATCTTCAAATGCTTCCTCCCCGGTAGGAAGAGCCACAAGTTCGATCTCAAGATCGGCAGCTTTTTCTGTACATTTGGCACGTCCTCTCTAGGATCAGGTGCAAGTAAGAGAATGCTGTCCTGTTTTGTTAGCCTCGTGGACTTTTCTTTTGGACTTCTTTTCATCGGTCCCAGCTTTCTAGCTATCAGGTCAGGTATCTGGCGAGATTATTGGTCATATCATTATGATACAACCCCTACCAGCATTGCAGGTTTGAGCATTACAATAATGTAAGTCTTTGTGTTAGATATGGACGATATGCCGCTAACGTTTCCCTCTAGCATCCTCCAGTCTGTTGTTGCTGTCATCAACCTGATCCCTGTGCTTCGCAAGATTAAGATCGCTGTGTACCTTGGCGACGAAGAGGAGAGTGGTCGTATTCAGCTCTCTGATGAGCAATTCCACGACGAAGAGTCCGAACCTCGCGATTCAATGACTTCTGAAGTCTAAGGCATCAAATGTGGAAATTGCTGAAAGAATTTGTCATCAACTTTCTCCCTCATCTTCACACATAGGTGATGTCTACAGCAAAGGAGAGTGAGGGTGTGTGGACTTTGAAACAGCCCGATATGACAACGCTATGAAAGGCTACTGTACTAAATGAACGTAACATCCATAGCCTATGGGAGCTGCTGTTCGGCGCTCATAGCGCAACCATATATAGAAACGATAATGAAAAACATGAAGCGAGCTGAATTGAGTATTATTGCCCTCTCCCATTCCATCCACACTACTGCTTCCGCCTTTGAAGATCCTGTCCGACCCTCTCCCAAACAGCCGCGCCAGTTGTAAGAGTAGTAAAGAACATGGCCAGGCTCACCAGACCGGGCTCAAGTTTGACCCAGCCAACTGTAGTCGTAGGAAGTAGCATATCAAGGAGATCGGAAACAAGAGCCCGGGCAAGAACATAACCGTCACTGCAGACCTTTTGCATCCAAGCACCTCGCTCGGCCTTGCGCTTGGTGATAATATCCTTCAGACGCTTACGCTCATCGTCGAGTTCTTCCTTTGACGTCTTCTCTGAGAGGCCAGCGACCTGCTTTTCGGCAGAGGCGAGTTCAGCGGTGTTCTCAGTAGACCCGGTGCTCACATTCTCTCGAGTGATAGAAGCAGGAGTGCTGGAGAGGAGACGGAGTAGCCTGATGGCCGAGACAAGAACTGAAGTGTACAGTCCAGCAAACCAGAACAGCTGCGATTGATAATCAATCTCCTCGAGCTTTTCCGGGCTGAAAACACGCAGGTTGTGGATACCGCATAGATCCAGTAGAGTCATGGTCTCCATCATGCCGAACATGCCGAAGCAAGTCTTGCTCACAATCTCAAGCCATGCATCAAGACTCTTATCGCCTTGGGCAACGTAGACAGTCCATCCCGCACGGAACGTGTCTAGGAAGCGGAAGAAGCGAATGAAGCGCCGCGAGACATTGATTTGACCGCCCAGTGAGCGTAAAGAAGCAGTTGAAGAGACCTTGGGTTGAACCAAAGCGAACAGAGCTGGATACCACGCCAGAAGAGAGCAAGTGGCCTGGAAGAGGCGTAGAATTCGCTCGATGCCGACTACAGAGCGGTTAGTCAATGTTGTAGAGGGGTTTATCGAGTCAATTACCAAGGTCGGTACCAAAGGCAACAAAGTGTTCAAATCTGCTGGCCATCTTTGCGAGGCTGATCAAGTGCAGCAATGAGAGATGTAAATTTGAGGATAATGTTGAATAGGCGGTGTTGATACGGGGCCCGTATTAGTCCATACTAACCAGGGGTTAATAGGGTCTTCAGAAAGCAACTTATGGCAATAGAGGCACACTACTGGAATTACGATTAAACCTAGGCTAAATATCGCCTTTGATGGGTTATCAAGAAGTAATTAAAGAGCTTGGAGGCAAGGCTCGCAATTCTCATAGAACGTTTGCCGCAAAGTGCAAGCTAATTTCCTCCCTCTACATCATTGTACTACTTTCCTGCCCAGCCTACTACCTAGAAAAACGCATTCGCCGTGAGACAAGCGCTGAAATCGCTTGACAAAACACCAAATAAGCAATTGCCTGGAGGGTTTACTTGCACACACACACAAACACGACAACTTACTTAACCAGCTCTGGCTCCCATTGAACAATAAGTAAATATAACACAGGGCATCTACCTAATAGTCGTAGTTATGCACAAGTACGATGCAATACACATCAATCTTAATTCTCCTTCTCTCTTATTGACCCTTTCTTACCCAAGACGTCAACTATTGTCCGGGAGACACCAGCTTTCCCTGGGACTTCGCATTATGATTCCATCCACCAGCCAGAGCCTCACCACCGTTCTCCCGAGAGAACTGCTGGATACGAGCCTCAAGCTCAGGTCGGAAATGTCGGATAAGACCCTGGATAGGCCAGGCAAAAGCCTCTCCCAGAGCTGGTGATAGTCAGTACAGTTATGTCAAAAAGTTTGATGGGAAAACCTACCGCAAATAGTATGACCCTCAACCTGCTTAGTGAGCTCCTGAAGCATGTCAATCTCACGCTCGCGGGCTTGGCCCCTCTCGAATCGCTGCATCATCTGCTCTGTCCACTTGCTGCCCTCTCGGCAGGGTGTGCACTGGCCGCAACTCTCGTGGCGGTAGAAGTGGCTGAGACGGCTGATAGCTCGGACAATATCGGTGCTCTTGTCCATGACGATAACAGCGGCCGTACCAAGACCAGACTGGCTGTCCTTGAGGGCGTCAAAGTCCATCAGCTGGTCATCACAGACATGCTTAGGAAGAACGGGAGTGGAAGAACCACCGGGGATGACAGCCAAAAGGTTGTCCCATCCACCTCGAACACCACCGCAGTGCTTGTCAATCAGCTCACGCATGGGGATCGACATCTCCTCCTCGACGGTACAAGGATTGTTGACGTGACCGGAGATACAGAAGAGCTTGGTGCCCTGGTTTCGCTCACGGCCAAAGCCAGCGAACCAGCTTCCTCCACGTCGGCAGATGGTAGGAGCAACGGCCACAGTCTCGACGTTGGTGACGGTGGAGGGGCATCCGAACAGACCGACGGCGGCAGGGAACGGAGGCTTAAGGCGAGGCTTTCCGGGCTTGCCCTCGAGGGACTCAATAAGAGAAGTCTCCTCACCACAGACGTAGGCTCCGGCACCTCGGTGCAGGTAAACATCGAAATCGTAACCAGATTCACAGGCGTTCTTTCCGATCAGGCCGGCGGCGTAAGCCTCATTGATGGCTCGCTGAAGAACAGCAGCCTCCTCGACGAATTCACCACGGATGTAGATGTAGGCAGCGGTCGCGTTCATGGCTCGGCCAGAGATGAGGCATCCCTCGATGAGCTTGTGTGGGTCCTTTCGCATAATCTCACGGTCCTTGCAGGTTCCGGGCTCACCCTCATCAGCGTTGATGACGAGATAACGGGGCTTGTCGTCCTTGTCCCAATCCTTGAAGTTCATGAAAGACTACCGAGCATTGTGTTAGAAACAATTGATGCTGGCTCAGCCTTGGCCTTGGCCCGTCAACCCAAAGTTGGAGAAACCTACCCATTTGAGACCCGAGGGGAAACCAGCACCACCTCGTCCACGGAGACCAGAGGCCTTGACCTCGCTGATGATCCAATCGTGACCCTTGAGAATGATTTCCTTGGTCTTGTGCCAATCACCCATCTTCCTGGCGCTCTTGAGGTCGACGGGATATCGGTTGTAAAGATTCTGGAAAATGCGATCCTGGTCTCGCAGACCTCCGTATGTTCGCTTCGGGGCACCGTCCTGGACAGTAGCCAGACCCCTCACGGCGGTCCGTGAGAGGCCGACGGCCTTCTTTGGCGCCGTTCTCGTGGACAGCATTGTGCTCGATCGTTGATCGTTTTCGGGTGGCGGGTGGGAGTTGGATGAACGTCAAGTTGCGGCACTTCAAGTTTCCCAGGCGAGAGATCCATTTCGTGACCGGTTCAGAAATAGCGGGCTAGTGATTGGTCAATCCATCACGCGATGATTCAGCCACTCATGTTAGCTAGTACTTCACTCAGTCCACAGTTTCCTACCCTGAAGCAAGTTCTTTCTAACAAATCTGTTAAGCGCATCGATTGGCTTTCGCCCCCGGTTTGCCTTCCAAGTGTCATAGATCCCTGCATCACGTAATCATCCGAGGAAGCCTTTCTATTCGACACTATTGATCTGCGATATCGCAACACCAACTAGACTATCGTCGGTGTCAAACACGAGCTTCACTTCGGCCCTCCTCTGCCGCCTTTGACCAGCTATGATTCATGTCAAAACATAAGGTTTTATGCGATGATAACTTGAGTCGCCTTCATCATGTCTAGCAAAAGACATTCAATTCTTCCTGCTATCGATCGCAGTGGCCCTCGACCACCGGTACATTTCTCCTCATCACTCACCATTTCCGACAATGCGATCCTTCAAGGCACACACTCGATTACTATGCAGACAGAAACTGTAGTGCATCCCCGATCGAGATTCGAGTCGAATGTTGGACCTATTCTCATTGGGCGGCGGTGTCTTGTTCACGAACGAACACACTTGGGAGCTCGTCCAGCCGACGTCAATAATGCAAAGCCTGGTGGTATAGCCCTGGCAGACTATGTCACCATCGAGGCTGGCTCAACTATTGAAGCAGGTGGAACTGAAATTGGCGAGGGCTCTGTGGTTCACGCTGGGTCTACCATTGGAAGTGGTTCTAAAATCGGCAAGGTAGACATGATTCTCAATGATTTATGATCAAAAGGCTGACAAGCATAAGAATTGCACCATAACGCAAATGTCCAATATCGCCCCCGGCACAGTGTTGCCAGATAACACAGTGGTCTTTTCAAACGGCACAAGACGAATTGATCGACGTGATCTTTCCGACCAAAGGAAGCTTGCTTTGGTCAAGCAACTCGCAATCTTGCGAAAGATGATACCCAGCAATGCGGATAAATTTAAATAGAGATACCCCCGAGTTGATAATTACAAAGCGCCCTGTTCGTTGCCATAAGTTAAAAATCGAATCCGCAAGAGTCATCAGATAAAAGATTAGGGTATACAACAACATAACAAATCAGGTCTGAAGTAGAAATAGCCAATGCGTCCTGAAGGAAACCAGTCATCGCTCATCTTCTGCGGTCTCTCTGGAACAAGGCCAGCCCCGTGATCACCACCATGATAGCCCACCTCTCTCCGAGAAGACCTGTCAAACCAGTCCCCATAAACCGGTAATGCGCCATCTTTGTCAGACTTCTTCCACTGCCCATCGTCCAAGCCGCAACGACTTCGTTTCCTCGGCTGTCTGTGAAACCACCCGGCGTAAATGCCATATTTCCTCCCCCTGGAGCACCACGAGAAAGTCTGACCAACTTCCAGCCGTAGTGATGTCCACCTAAGCTTGCTACTGCCTCACCACTTGAGCGCCTCCATTCGAAGCTCTCTCGAGGCCCATTTCCACCAACCCCGGTTTCTATGGTGAAATTATAGCCGGTACCAAGACCGCCATGTGAACCCACAGGCTCAACTACCTCGCGTGCCAAAGGAGCCCCCGAGCCTGGTACAGGAGGTAATTCGACCTCGAAACTAGCACTCATGAACATGAAGCTTGCAGATGCCAAGGGTTGATAGGACGGGTCTGGGCCTGAGTGTAAAAGAACCGGAGGTAGGTCTGTCAAACCAGAATGCGCAGAATAAAGATAAAGAGGGTGTGTTTGGTGCTCAGCAAGAACAAAGCTATTGTTGGGCCAGCCTAGGTAGTAGAGATTAAATGCTGGGGGAAACTGGCGTGGAACAGGAGACGCTTGACTGGGGCCGGCAGTTGGAGGACGAGGAGCCTGTGACGATGATGAAGATGCCTGGAACGGCGGTGGTGCTGCTGCTGGCGCGGCAGGTTTTTGGTATTTGCTCTGGCTTTCAGAGTATGAAGGCGGAGGCTCATCCGGGATAGAAGAGGGATCAGACGATGTCGTTCTTCCCAAGAGACCCATGATGATGGTGGTGCCTGGTGTTTTAATGAAGACCCGTCTATGTAGTATAAGTTGTAGCGTGCAAGGGTTGCTGTATCATAAGGTACGACAAAAGCAGCTTAGCAGTTCACAGACAATCTCGAGAGAATGGTCAAGAGAGGAGATATGATGTTTGGCAGGAGTTATTGAATAATCTTAGGGAGCAGATATTAGGTTTGTATCAAGCCAAGTATTTGGGTTGATGCCGAGAGCAGTGACGACAGCTGCTGAAAGTAGAGTGTGGCTGTGAGCTTTAATTGTGGCTATGTCGTCCGAGTTGCCCGAAGCATACAAGTAAGGTAAGTATTATTTATTTATGCAGCACGAAATATGCAACAGCTGTTATGCACGAACCGGCAATGATAGTATGCTGCTCTCCGTTATAAACGGCGGTGACTGTCCTTTAACGGTATCTGATGGGATGGGGTGCAGACGATCAGAATCAACTTTTGCATGATTAGGTGCACGCCAAGGAACTGCATCAAATGCTGATCCCTGTATTAGAGGCGATTTAATACGGAGCTACGGATGTCATGGAATGATTAAGGAAACGACAAGTCACGATGGGAATGCGGTGTACAGAGCACGTAGACAACTATTCCGGGGAAGTCGGCTTTGATGTCCTTGATACCCACCCCCAACTGATGAAACCAAGGCTTAACTGCCGCTGTGATGACGATGGGATGAATGATGGCGTGCTGAGGACAGTCGACGCGACACGTGCGTGTTCAACATGATCTGAATCATCGTATCACTATAACACGCATTTGCAAGCCGTTCAGTGAATTGCATGATGATCTTCCACATGTTCCATGGCATCTAACCTGTAAATTATCTCTAGAATACTAGCATTCTATTTTCAAAAGTCTGGGTCCCGTCTTTGATGCAAAAGTTTAGTCATAAATCAATACCAATGTTGGTACAAAGCTACCTATACAAATCACATAAACCACCTTTTCCATTCCTGTATTCATCGCCTTAACATATTATAACGCCAAAAGTTCCATAATAACAAATGCGTAACTTTTCCTTGATACAACTGATGTGTAAAATACAATGCTAATGCTAATGCTGATGCTAATGCTGATGATGCGCTTACAAAGTTGGCACAGACAAAACTAAATTAGAAACTGAACAAGGCACTGCGGCGCTTGCCCAGAGGGTAAATGAGCAAAGAGCTCATGAAAAGACCAACGGCAATGCCGATAGCAATTTGGATCATGGAGGCAGCGACACTAAACACCAGGTTGTCTGGGTTAGAGCCCTGCTGAAACTGAACAGATGATGTTCCGTTGATTTCACCAGTTGCGTTGGTGATGGAGTTGGCCACTTGTAGGCCACTGAGCAATCCTCCCGTGGACGCGAGACTTCCAGGAACTTGACAGAACACTGCGGGAATGAGAATTGCTGCTGCAACACCGTGTCGAAGTCGAGAGTAGAGATTGGCGAGCAGACCGACGGCCAAAGCACCGAGCGTGCTGGAGATTTGAGGGCTGGACGTGAACTTTTGCCCCGACCAGTAGTTGACCATATAGCCTGCGAAGGAAACGATAACCATGACAGGCATCTGGCGCCATTTGGCCTGGTAGACAATGCACATGCTGACAACAAAGGGGGGCACGAAGATGAAGCCGTAGTAAGGGTCCATCGCATTGGGACAGGTTGTCGTGTTGGACGGCTCTGAGTTGAACAATCCGTACAGAGCTGCACCGACTGTGATGCCGAATCCGAGGAGAAGGGAGTAGATGACGGCGTATACTATTCGAATCGAGCCGGGGACAATTGCACGAGACTGGAGTTCTAGAGCAGAGCACACTATTTCTTGTTAGTCACATCATCCTGACGCTTATGAACCTTGGTAGACTTACAAACCATGTAGCCGGGCAGCAACATGACAATACCGCCCTGGGCCAACGCTCCGAAGCAAAAGATCTCTTCGCCCCCGCTCTTGATACTGCCAAAGGTTCTGGCCAGGAAACTGACGATAATGGTAGAAGACACCTCAAAGACGTTGCTGTAAAGAGCAGAATTGGGAGCCACGATGAGCTGCAGGACTCCAATGAGACAACCGAAGGCGAAGATGAGTGGGAGGTCGATAAGTCGGGCGCCAAAGGAGAAAGGGGCAGCACAAACACTCATGAGTCCAAACATGGCAACTCTGAGCCACTTGTGAAACTTGTCCTTGCGCTTCATCAGGTTCTCGAGCTTCTCGGTCGCTTCCTCAACTCCACAAACATCGTGCATAACCTCCTTGTAGATAAGATGGACATCCTTCAGTTTTCCTAGGTCGATGCCTTGTCCTGTGCGTACGATTCTGACTTCGGTGGTGTGAGTTGACTTGTCGTCGAACGAAATGATCATGCAACCTGGGAGGTAGAGGAATTGGCCATCGATCTCGAGAACTCTAGCCGTCATGCTAAGATACTCCTCCAATCTATGGGTGGGAGCTCCAAACAGCATCAAGGCGCGACAAAGTCTGATGATGTAGTCCTGTCGAGCCAGAGTCTCGGCAATATGAACGGTGATTCGTGCTTCTTGTTGTTGCCAAAGTCCACTCAGTCGGTTCGCACTATGTGTTCGCTTTTGGCCTGGTCGCTGAGGTCTCTTCCCATTCTTCTTGGTCTTATCCGCCAAATCATTGGGATTGACGGGGTTGGCAAGTCGAGAGGAAGCTTCGATAAGATTGGCGAGAGTATCCTGTGACTTGTTCTGGTCATACCACTTCCGCCTTGGAGTAGAGGCCCCGGATGGCGTGCCCTGGACGGTGGAAGTTCCATCACTAACCACAGATGATGCAGAAGCTGCTCGGTGATGTGTGCCTTTGAACGATGGCTCTGGGGGCTTGTAAAGCTTTAGAAGCTGTGACAGCACGCTCCCACGATACTGCTCAGGAGCAGGGACGTCGTATAACACTCCATCGAAGTTTCCATCGTTTAGTTCCGTCAGGTGACGTTCCTCGTGTTGTTTCCCCTTGTCAGCTGGTGAGTCCTGGCCGGTGCCGCTGCTGGGTCCAAAACGCTGCGTGTGTGCTCGGACAAGCTTAAATGCTTCCTCGTTTAAGCCGTGCGTTTCTTTTTCTTCGGAAGCGAGCTTGTGGAAACCTTCCCGGCTGCTGCCAGCTTCGCCGAGATCCTGGAGAGGGATGCTAGACCCATACGGACTGTTATAGACGCCCGATCCCGTGCTGGATTCGAGTGAGTCTCTGTCAATGGCAGATGAATCTCTGTGGATGTTTGCTTCCATAATGCGAGCACGCTCTCGGGCAGCAACCATGGCCTCTTTTGACTCAGGATCTGAGTCATCCTCGGCATCCTTGAGAGTCTTCACAACTTCTGCAGAGCTGCCACGTAGGAGTGAAGGCCTAGGCTTGGCGATAATCGCTTGAGCAGCGGGAGGGGGGCTGGACGTTGATGGCGGAGGGTTGGCAGCAGCATTGCTGTTGAATCTTACACGTGCCTTGTCTTTCTTGAGAGCTGCAGCAGCAGTTCTTGGACTGGGAGGTGTCTCGGTATAGGCAGTTGGCCTGGAGGGTTCAGGGCCAGGTTCGATGTCTGGCTCATCTTTGATATCTCGAGCAGAGCCCTCCATTGGATTATGAGTGATGGGAGTAAACCTTAAACCGGGTATAAGTCTTGGAAGAGTTTTAGTAACGAGCGAAGGATGGGGAAGATGGGGAAGATGGGACTATGGTGATGAGATAAACAGGGATAGACGGATAGACTGAAGAGCCTCAAAGATGTACATACATACGCGGGGATCGTAGGCAAGGAGGCGGGCTACGTTATTGATATATAAGGTCCAGTGGAGAGGATCCATCTCCAAGTCAGTTCAGCACTGGAATTTGGTTTTCACTCGAACCTACAAGGAAGCTTTGACTGTCCGGGCCGGGGCGTAAATAAAGGTTAGGTAAGTTGTTGCTATAATTCAGAACAAAGTTGCCCATATTTTTCTGTCATGTGGTCCAGAGTCGCCATTTCTCATGGTACTCCAACTTGTATCCGTACGACTAAGACGGACCCTGACCATGTCCGGCAAAAGCAGCGATCATCTCGGCTCGTACTGTACGATGGCCATAGGCCGCGTGACGTCGATGTGGAGGCTCAAGAAGGGAGGACTTGAGCCTAGAAGTCTTGGGCTCTTGGAAGTTTATTGCGAAACCGCTTCGTCCAAGTTTTTGTTATGTAAAATATCACGACGCCGTGGCCATCGGGAGACCCTCCGACCCGGCAGTCCGGGGTTACCGGCCCACTCAGTGAAAAACACTAACAGGCTCATGACTCTGAGCATTCTATTTTAGAAGGCAAGGGGACAAAGGCACATTTCAGGAGTTTGTTAGGCCTCAAGGGAAGCGATAGACTCGTCCAGAACCAAAAAAAAAAAAAAAAAAGAGGAGTATTCGCCATGTTCGCCTACTATCGTAATCTATCGTGGCCGTTCGCCTCGGTTTGTTAGTGCTTGTTTCTGTTATAGAAGCTGGAACAACACCTAGAACAGGTGAGTTAGAGCACTTGTAGGGGACCTGCCAGGGTGGGAAAGGTGTCTCTTTAGCCGTAGCCAATGCAAGATTCGTGTCTTCTTTGCCTGATACGGTAATCTTCCAGTGGATCGATAGGTGCCTGCAGGGACTTCTTAGCTTCGCCCAATGACGCCTGTTACCGAGAAAGGCATTTTGCATGGACCTTGCTCGGATGCCGTGTTGCGGCGCACTAAAACGGTTAAGCATCTTGTAAACGGTCGATGGAGTTGCACAATTTAGCATAATATATGTCAGTTGCGTGTACCACGCTGAACAAGTCTTGCAATATAATGCAATTGTTACTAAATTTATATCAAATCTCCAGATATATAATGGTAACACGGCTTCCAAAGAGACGCGCAATTGCATACCCGCATTAACTTGGTACTCAGTGTGTCATGGCATCCTCAAACAGTCTCCGTAGCTGATCCTTCTCCGCCTCGAGCTGCGACGACAGCCCAGGTGCCAACATCAACACACGTGCCTGAGGAATAGTTCCCTCCACAAGGGCCTCAATGTGTTCCGTGCCAAAGCCTAACTCTTTCAGACCCTTGGGCTGGTCACCTAGCTCGGCTAGGAACTTGGTAATGGCTTCCGCGAGAACCTCGCCTGCGCTCTCTCGCTTCACGTTGCTGATATCCACTCCGAATGCCTCTGCAGCTTGCAGATGGCGCTCTGGATTCGAGGCCGCGGTGAACCGGAACACAGCTGGGGCAGAAACCGCCACAGACACGCCGTGAGGAATAAGAGGCGAGGCTACCTCGTAGCCCTCGTGACTGTAGCCTGGGTTCTGGCCAGAAATTGGATAGGACATGCCTGGGCTCGAGTTAGCTTCCAGCGGGGACAAACGATATAAGAAGGTATACACTAACCGTGACAGAGGTGAACTCCGGCATTACCGAACCCAACGCCAGCCAGGGTAGAAGCCAGAAGCATCTCAGATTGGGCTTCCAAATCATCAGGGTTCTTGACGGATCGTGGGAGATACTTGACGGTCGCGCGCAGAGCGTGGAATGAGAACACATCAGAAATGGGGTTCGCGCCCTGGTATGCTGGTCGAAGAATAGGATTTGTTGGTCTGGGAGTTCGCTCGTTGTATGGGATGGCAGTCCAGGACTCTAGTGAATGACACAAGACATCGAGACCTGAAGATGCCTTGACAGCAGCTGGCATAGTACGAGTGTTGAGGGGATCACAGATACCAAGCGTGGGCTTGAGGTTTCGGTGTGCAACTCCAGTCTTTGCCCGCTTGGATACAAGATCGAAGATGGCGGTTCCTGTCGTCTCACTGCCTGTGCCAGCTGTAGTTGGGACGGCAATCAGTGGTGTCAACTTCTTTTCTATAGGAAGGCCCTTGCCAAGAGGTGCGTTGACAAAGTCCAGGAAATCGGCGTCAGGATACGCTGAGTACAGGTTCATGAGCTTGGCTGTGTCCATGACTGAACCACCACCAACGGCTAGGAAAGCGTCCGGTGCATATGGACGTGCCCAGGCGATGGCTTCCTTGATACTGTAAAAGTGTAAGTGAACTGATTCCAAGTATATGTATGTGTGTGGACTCCTACTCACGAGCTATCCTTTGGCTCAACACGAACATTGGAGTACACTTCGAAAGGAATGCCCTCTCTGTTGAGAGCCTCACGGACCTGTCTCATAGCATCTAGCTTGTTGACAGTCTCATCAGTCACCACACAAACACGCTTCGCCCCCATGTTCTTCAAGTCCATGCCAACTTCCTGCGTCACGCCAGGACCAAAGCGGATGGACGAAGCAGCCATCTCAAAGGCGTATTCCTTTTGACCTGGGTGCGTAGTTGGCGTGGCATACTTGCGTTGGTTGGCATGCTTTGAGGGGGTGAAAGTTGGTGGCGACTGATGATATCCAGGGTTTGAGTGGCAGGGACATGAAGGCGGATGCGTATACTGAATGGTACGCAGCAAGCTGGTAGCCCGTTTGGCAGCCTAGAATGAATTGATGTGAGTTATCTTGAAGTAAGGGGTCTAATCCGACATGGAGGAATCGGCCCAGCTTTTCTGCTTCGACCCAGCATCACGTACATTGGGAACAACTCTCACAGAGGGTACCATGGTGTAGGTAGTAGTCGATATCACCAAGTAGCTGTATAAGTGTTATCAACAAGGATCTGGAGTCAGACTGGGATGGATTCACGCAGGTCTTTTATTTTGATGAGACAATGGCAATGTATAAGGTCAAGAATAGGCAATTCCCTTTTGTATGTACAACCTCGGTTGACGGACGTTCAACCCCGATTGCGGGGTGAACCAAGACGGATCTGGGGGTCACTCACAGATCCATTGGGGGTTTTGATTCGTGAGGGGAAAGCGGATCTTGAGCTCTTGAACTTGTGAGGAAGCTGGAGCGAGGAATTGCCTAATTAGGCATTTCGCTGACGTCTTGTCATGTCTTGTCTTGTCTTGTCTTCCGTGTCTTTGAGAACAGCGTGACAATAACCGAATTGTCTTGCCATGACGTTTGTTTGGCAGTTTCTGGTTATGTTGGTTTTAAGTTTAGCGTCAACAGATGATGCTGTATAGGAACTCGCGAATGAGGTTATGACTGTTCTTAGATAGGTACCAAGAAAGCAATCACGTCTTGTCTGGCACAGGTACATGACACTCACTGCGTTCAATAAATTCATAATATTAGTACGTACAAGTCCAGTTAGCAAGCCAAGTTTAGTTATGTGAAGAGGCTACCCGACACCAATACATACAAGCATCATCGATCCTCGACCAAAAATGCCTGCACTGGATTCAAACAGTTACCACAGAAGCACACTTACTAGTTGGGCATTTCTTGGTGATAATGTATCTTATTCCCTTTGCGCAGTGAAGTTATGATTGCCGTCCGTACAACAGAAATACCTCCACCAAATGACCTATAACATCGGTCCGAATTCAACACCGGGCTATATCCATGCAATAAGAATGCTCCATCAGCTTCTCCCATAATAATGCGGAAGTCGTGGGGAGGAAGCGAATCTTCCAGGCTCAGCTCAAGTCGAGATGGAAACTGTATCTGTAACAGATCAACTGTCAAACGTGGCGTTCGATACCGCTGACCTCATCATGTGGCTGCTTGTCTATTCGCTCTCAACACATGACTTTAACAATGTGGCTTATGGCTTTGGTACACTGACTAATTTTTGATTCGAGTCAATAATATCAAGTATTGTGTCAAGGGTTTGACTGTGACATCAAGCAAGTAGTGGGAAAAAGTCATCTTATTAGAAGCACCGTCCATGTCTTAGTGGGAGAACAACTGTTACTGTTAGTATCAGCCGCCAGCTCAAGCTGCTGTGGAGCATCAGAGGCAGGTACGGATACGCAGCTCCACATCGAATTAGGGAACCTCCAGCCACATTGACCTCGACGACTTGTCCTCGAATCAACGTCCAACCACCGCATCAACATTCAACCTACACCATCTGCTCGACACGATAAGGCTGTAATACGCGCCTCCAACTGCGCCGCTTCCCCTTCGAATAACCTGCTATCCCCGCTGTAACCTTTCGCCGACCCGTTGCTCCGAGCGATCGAACATGCCTCCTTGCTCATCTTGATGCCTCTGCGTGATACCGTTCCTCCAACTCTGTCATGGACCGCGCAAATGGGGGCGGGCCCGGCGCGGCTGCAGCTACCAGTAGGGCAGAGCGCTTTGAGGATGAGAAGCGCCGTATGATTGAGAGCTGCTTCAACAAGAAGGATGTTGATGGTTCCCGTAAGTTCTGCTGCTACTGTCCTAGAGCCAGCTCCTGGCAGCTCAAGCTTCAAGCTTGATGGGCCCTCTGTATCGCTAGAGTTCGGCGATGGAACTACTTTCGCCATAAGTGAACTCAGCTGATAGGATCGTTTAGTTCTTGAAACCTACATCACTCATATTCGTATCACCGAGTACTCTGCCTATCCTACGACCCCTCCTCCACCCCAGGCGCGGACTGGCGATGGACAAAAACCTCGAATAATTATTGTAGCTGTTCGCAAGTCCGGCCGAGTCCGCCTACACAAGTCCAAGGAGAACTCAAATGGAACATTTTCAATTGGAAAGACATGGAACCTGGACGACCTCACACGTATAGAATCCTATACTGGCCCCGAGACAAGCCCCAACAATCGCGACTGGGCTGGCGACACCGGCTTCCAAGTCACACTCGGCAAGCCGTATTTCTGGCACGCCCAAACGGATAAGGAGAAAAAGTTCTTTATTGCAAGTCTGATCAAGATCTATGGAAAATACACGGGTGGAAAGACGCCGGAGCTTGCAGGATTTGACCAAAAGGAGTACGAACAAGTGATGGGAGCTACAAGACGACCAGCTACTGGGGGTTCAAGGCCGCCGCCACCTCCATTGTCTGAACAGACTACCATGCAGACCACAAACGCCCCCCAGCGTGCTATTCACCCAATGCACCCCTCCCACCAATCGAATCAACCGCAACAAGGGCATCAGGCACACCAAGGACCTCAGATGCACGCGACAGCTGGCCCTCAAGATATTCCTCAATTCAGGACGCCCTCTGCTCGCCCATCTTACCCAAACCTGGGCGCTTCGCCTGTCGGAAGCTTCGATTCAAGTGCTTCCAGGGAAAGACCACCCGCACCCCGATGGATGGCCCAGAACAACAAGAGCCAGGATTCGGTTGCTACCTCTTTCAGGAGTGATGATGGTTCTAGTTTACCACCTCGCTCTCGCAATGGTGCGGGCGGACAAGGGGCATATGGCAGATTTGGAGAGCCCAACGATCGAACACCAGCCGTTCTAACGCCCCCTCAGCCTCATCAACAGTCTCAGTCTTCACCCAAGTTGCAACCGCCAGCTATTCTATCGCCCCCACAACCTCCTCAGCCTGTTCCTTCACCTCTTCAACTAGAGAGGCCACCCCCTGAGAGGCGCCGGCCACCCATGGATCCAACTCGCCCTCAAGACCGAGACCTGGTGCCGCCTCCGCTGATTAGTCCTGGGAATAAAGAACAAATGGCTCCCCCACCACGCAGCAGTGAACGTGTTGTACCAAGAATGGACACTGCAAGCCAAAAGTCAACCAGCAGCTCATTCACCGGCAACAGCTATGAACGAGATAATCCACCGCCCACAGGGCGACTGCCAGATCCACCAAAGCGCGAGCCGCTTCCCATGCCTTCGTCTCTCATGCCAGGGTCGCCACCCAAGCAGATGCCCACGTATGCACCCCAAACTGCGGCCACTCAACCTCCACCTGCCAAGTCAATTCATACTCCAAGTCCGGCTCAAAGTTATGTATCTGTTCCTGCACCAGCTCGTATGCCTAGCCCAGGACCTGTTCGTGTACCCAGTCCTAAGCCAACACCCGCACCGGCTCAGGCTCGTGCACCCAGCCCCTCACTAGCCCATGCCCCGAGCCCTGCATTAGCTCTCTCTCCAGGCTCGGGAGGAGGCTCTTCGGATGTCTCACCAATGACAGTGAGCGTACCCAGGTTCGCAAGTATGCAGCCGCCTCCTGAGCTTCCCCAAGAAGAGCCGACCCAACCAATAGATGAACCATCACCAGGAGAGCGCTCGTTAGACTACTCTGATATCGACTCCAACGCATCACCTGGCGAGCCAGGCGACTCGTCAAAGCCTGGCCTGGGCCCTATGATAAAAGCCAAGAAGTCCAGAAATGAGATCGCAGGCGCATTGTGGAAGGCTGCGGGCGCGGCAAATGCTGCAACTGCATTCAAACCCAGACCAGGCGGTGCTGGAGAACGGCTGCGTCTGCTGAGGACCAAAACGGAAGAGGGCCCAGATGGTATTAGCGGTGTTGTACCCGCACCACCCAAGCCGGATTCAAGGGGCAATACGCCTTCCGAACAGCCTACACCCGAAGAGACGCCCAAGGCAGAAGAGGAAACTAAAAAACTGGAGCAGCCCAAGCCCACAGAGCCGCCGCCCAGGTCTGTGAATCGCAGTTCTATTGTTCCAGAAGTCAGGATCAGCGTGCCAGCAAGTAGACCTGCTAGCTTGATTGGCCTACCACAAGAAGCCCAGAAGCCAGTAGAGCCTGAGAAGAAAGAAACGCGTCGCTCCATTAACGCTGGAAACGACATGAAATATCTCCAGAGCCTAGGAGTCAACCCTTCTATCCTTGACGAAAGGAGCGATGAATTCACCCAATGGCTGGACTATTTTGGCTGGATCCCAGGAGACCAAATGCGAACTCGCAACGTTGAGGATATGAGAGCTGATTTGGAGCGTGAGCTTAACAAGGCTCAGGCTGGTGGTTGGTTGGCTCGTTTCCGTGAGGAAGACGAGCGTGTCGACGCAATTAAAGCAGGACTTGATGTTGCCATGGCCGAGTGTGAGGAATTAGATAATTTGCTCACACTCTATTCAGTCGAGCTTTCGGTACGTTCCTACTTACAAACACATATGAAATCTTACTAACCAGAAATAGACACTCTCTGAGGACATTGCCTATATTGAAGCTCAAGGCCAGGGTCTTCAAGTACAGACTGCGAATCAAAAGTTGCTGAAGAAAGAACTCGAGTCCTTGCTTGAGACCTGTGCTATCACATCAAATGAGCTTGAAGTACTCCGATCAGCACCCTTGGATGACATGCGGGGCCTACAAGATGTCGAGTCCTCTCTCGTAACCCTTTACAAGGCAATGATCAAGATCGATCCTGCTCGTAGCGGAGCTGATCAAGAGAAAGTCGACGTCACAGCAGAGACAAATCAGAGCCATGGCCTCAATCCCGACTTCAAACAAATGCGAATCGTCCAGGAGAAGAAACAGGTCTACGATCAAGAGAGTGCAATGTTCATTGGCAGATTTGTTGCTTTTATGT
The DNA here is from genome assembly GCA_013266165.1 of Fusarium graminum. Classification (NCBI taxonomy): domain Eukaryota; kingdom Fungi; phylum Ascomycota; class Sordariomycetes; order Hypocreales; family Nectriaceae; genus Fusarium; species Fusarium graminum. The sequence continues at coordinate 120,037 of JAAGWP010000373.1, forward strand.
CCCGACAATTCGACCAAGCCTTCACAGAGACAAAGCTTGCCATGGAAGGTGCACTGTCAAGAAAGGTGGATTCCACACATCACGATCTCGGCCGTGATACCTTGTGGCAGTTCAGCCCCCTCATGCTGTACGCTCGAGATATGCATATCGATGAGTGGAACCAGGTTATACAGATTTACCAAGACAAGAGTCAGCCAGTCTATCGTGTCGAGTTCCAGGCTGTTGTGGCAGCATGGCGTAGGAATGCCAGGAAATTGACCGGAGAAGAGGCCGAGCTGTTGTTCTCAACGACGGCCGAGAAGCAACAAGAAGGAGGTGTGGCTACAACTGCCAGGAAGTTGACAGTCAAGCGAAGTGGGACTCTGGCCAGGGCCCTTCGCACTCCTCGTGAAGATGGCGGGCACAAGGCGAAGGTCGATAAAACAACGACTGATAATAGAGACCTGCCTTATGAAGTTTTTGCCGGAGTTCTGGACGACTTGCTCCCTCTGATGCAGATGGAGCAAAATTTCATCGTCGATTTCTTCCACGCGACAACGCTGGAGCAAATCGATTTTCCTGACGCTGTCGCTACGGCCCCGCCCTATGATCGTGGAGGCACTGACCTAAGAAGACCCCGTCTGATGGAACCTGACCGAGAACTGGCCCGGCGCATTTTGCGCGCTATGGAAGTCATCTTTACATTCCTGGAGGGAGAGCTTCTACGTCTTATGGAGTGGGTTGTTGGACAAGACCCGCTGTAAGTTGAGCCCTTCATGCCTTGATTACACCCAACATGCTAACAGTTCTCCAGACAAGGTATTGGAGTTCTTGCGATCCTAGAGAAGTATGCCGCGGAAGTTGGCCAATCCAACCAAGAGTATCTCAATACCCTCCTGCAAAAGCTTCATGGGCATCTGGAGGTGCGATTCAAGAAATTCGTCGATGAGCAGCTTCGGGCCATTGAGGAAACGAAAGTCAAGATCAGCAAGCGAAAGGGTGTCATCTCCTTTATTCGCATATTCCCTCTCTTCTCAGCGGCTGTTGAGAACATGTTAGTCGGCGTTGACGCAACGCTGGCAGCTCGAGGTACCATCGATCGCGAGTATGACCGAATACTCAAGACCATGTTCGACTCGCTTATGGTTATCGCGCGAGAAAACCCCGCCGTTAGCGTCACAAACGGCGCTGCAGATCCTGAAGACAAGGAGGCTCTCAACTTCCATATCTTGTTGATTGAAAACATGAACCATTTCACTGAAGAGATAGATACAAGAGGATTGGACGTCCTAGAGGAATGGAAGGAAAAGGCCAACACGACATATCTAGAGCATTTGAATCTGTATCTCAATGCAGTCATGCGACGACCTCTTGGTAAGATTTTGGAGCACCTTGAGAATATGGAAACACAGCTGCAGACAGGCAAATCGCCGGCAGCGATTGCTGCGCAGCCCTCCAACAGCAAAACTGTTTTCAACAAGGTTCTGAGCAACTACGACGCTAAGGAAATCCGCAAGGGCATAGAAGCTCTGCGGAAACGTGTCGAGAAGCACTTTGGTGATGCAGACGACCCAGCCCTTAGCCGGGGATTGGTGTTGAAGGTGTTGGGAGAGTGTGAAAACTTCTACGAAAAGGTGGAAAGACGAGTTGGCGCAGTGACAACCGATATATATGGTGGTGATATCCTTTTCGAGTGGCCGCGGGCCGATGTGAAGACCGCTTTCCGTTAGGGACGAGTGTTAAGAGTGAATGGGAATACGATCAGATGAAATGAATCTATTGTATGATTGCTATAGTCCTGTATTGGCGTCCTTGATCAACGGAGGGTAAACGAGGTGTATTTCGTGGCATATAGGGGTGCGTCAAGCGTTGGACGTGTGGGTGTTTGGTATATCTCGATATAATTACGTGACCTGATCGGTTTATGTTGTATACAAGTGAGCATGACACCATGTGAAGCTCATAGTATCTAAAAATAAACACAAGGCGGCTATTAAAGAACCAAGTCGCGCATGATTAACGAGGTGCCAATAGGCTTCCACTTTACGCGACAAACCGCGTCGCGACCTTATCTTGGCCCCAGACGCCACTTAACGCCCTTGGGCTTTAGAGCTCCCCACTCACTCATCATGCACCTCGACATCGATGCTGCCTACGCCGTTTAACTAACATCTCCATCACGCATGGCATGTCGATTGTCAGATGCTCTTTTACTTGGATTTGAGCCTTGTAATTCATGTGCAAACCTGTGAACCGACATTAGAATTGCCATCATGACACCCAAAACTCGCTCAAGTGGCGTCCCCACGCCGAGCCGAGTCTATCATTCAACACCCGCGCAGCAGCAAGCACAGTTCCCGGCGCGCAGAAAGGTTGTACGGACATACGGCAAACAGAATCGGAAGAAGCAGGTGGAAACACCCTCGAGGCTCCTTCGACAGCAAACCTTGACACAGATTGACTTTGTGTCGAGCTTCGACGAGAAGGATGACCCGGTTGTGCTGAGCGATAGTGAACAAGACGGGATGCGGTCTGAAAATGAAGAGGACGACAATCAAGTGAGTGATGATCAAGATGCGCAACAAGACGACGATCAGGAACCTGTCTCGAGTGGAAGGAGGCGACGGGCCACTTCGAAGAGAGCATCCACCAAGACCAACAGGACGAAACGAAGACGGACGATAGGTGACGACGCAGATGAACAGCCCAGACCGAAGAAGGAAAAGAAGTCTAGCCGACGTAGGACAATAGGGGATGCGCCAAGTTCAAGCTATCATACACAGACCCTCACCCAGTTTCTTGGTCGCGATACTTCCCACCCCGAGTATGTCAAGGACTCTGAAGACGAGGACGACGAGGACGAATTTCAACAATGGCTTGGCAATACTGCGAGTCCAAGCCCCCAGCGTGTCCACAAACGAAAGAATGTTTCGCCTGTTAAAAATCCGAATCCTCCAAAGTCAATATTGAAGCGCAGACCAGAAAGGCCGGCTCCCCAACGCGAGGAATCTATCGTACCACAAACTCCACAAAAGCAGACGCCTCATAAGCGTGCCAAATCGGTCGAGATACCTTCTTCAAGTCAGCTGTCTGCGCCGCCAAGTATATCATCTACACCTGCCAGCATGATGCTGGACCGCTATGGTCCGGTTGATCATGTAGAGCCATCGCCTGTCAAGGGAAAGACGTCATCGCCTGCTATACGATCACCGCTTAAAGAGCTGAGAGGGAAGCCCCGGACTGCGACAACACCGAGACATCATGAACGAATCATACAAGACTCTTACGCTACCGAAAGTTGGGGCTCTACTAACCGTACGCCACTGCGAGAACTGCCAGTAGATTCACCAAACAAAACCCCCAAAACACCTAAAGGTGACATCGAGTTACTCGACACTTCTTCTGCGTTAGGTGAACTGGAGACACCGACTAAAACCAGAAGAGGGGAGAGCACTGAACTTGGCGCAAGCCAAAGGAGTGGCAGTCCCACACCAAGAATGAAACGAGTCTCACCGGGCAGCGGGAAGAAGAAGGTTATGCTTGAAATTCCTGACTCGGAAGACGAAGACGACGAAGACTTTGGCGAAGATGAAAATGCCGATAATGCTTTCGTTGCTGGAGCTGAAACGCAGCTCGTCATGAGCGAGATAGCTTCATCAGAGGAAGAAATTATCAAAGAAGCATCCTCTACGCGCACGAGTTTTGGTGTTAAACTACAGGCCTTTGCAGCCATCACCTCAGAGGAGTCTTCGGGTTCTAGAAATCGAGCTTCATCGTCACTCCCACCTCTTAGCTCAAGACCTACTACAATGCCCCCTCTCTCCTCAACGCCTAAGGCCAGAAAACACCCAGCAAAGCGAGTTCGCAAACCCATCCGTCGACCTGCTCCGCCAACTCAAACTCAACCTTTAGAATCCCAGCGTGTACCTCTGGCAACCCTTCAATCACTGCCTCCTGCATCCGCCCGTACAGACATCCTACTCTCACTTTCTCAAGACATGATGGATGACCTTGTTGAGGGGTACCAGGCTAATCTTATACTTGACTTCAAGATCCCTGCACAGGTGGTTCGCTTTTGGCTGTACGACGGGGAACTATTGCGCTTTATGGCCTGCGCTGATCCCGGACGTGTCACTGAAGGCCCGGCATGGCGCTATCACCTTACTCAGATTTACGAGCTAAACAATCCCGTCGAGGGTGATGATATGCGGGAAGAGGGCTGGATCGAAGGTGATGTTGGCCGATATGTCTATTTCCCACCCGCCGTCGTAGGCCAGCTCCTCTGGAACTTGCGCCACGCCCTCTTCAAAGAGAACGCTTCAGAAGATGGTGCAACTCAAACTCAAGCGGCTATGGATGAGGATGGGGATGAGGACGACAGCGGTCGAGTTGATCTCTTTGCCAACTCATCACAGCTTATCCCCAGAGATAACCACCCAACGCCGACCCCAAGCATGAGTGTATCACAGCAAGTTGAAGCTCAGCTCCAAAGTGATATTGCTCATTCGACCCAATTTCCAACCTCGGACGACATCCTCGTTCCCTCAACGCCGGAGGAAGAAACCAGGAATAACAATCCATCCAATAAGACTGCTCCGACTACTCATGTCCCTTCTTCTCCCACAGCCATTAAACCCCCTCCCCGCCGTACCCCCTTTGCAGCATCCTCTTACCGCCTCTCTCGCCCTATCATGAGTAGTGCTTCTAAACGATCCGCCATTCGTCCCTCTCAAGCCACCACTGTTTCTCAAGCTTCTACCCCTGAAAAGCAGCACGCGTCATCCATCCGCCGCCCTGCCCTGATCTCATCCAGTAGCATTGGACTTCCCGAGAGTCTATTGGATATCGAAGATGGGGACGAAGCGCTGCCTCTCCCGCCAGGGTATAACCCGGGCTCGTCGCAACTGCTGACAAAGAGCCAGATGCTGCCGGACAGCCTGGTGCTTGACGATGAGAGGGTTCCTCCTGAGATCTGGGACTCGGATGATGATGATGATGATGATGAACGATTGTAGAATTTAGTGTGGCGTTCTAGTTTTTCTTTTACCATCATATATGCCAGGTTCTTTGTTCCTGGTTGAAAGAGTCTAATGACTCTATTCTTTCCTACATTATTGGAAATGTTTTGGACTGCAAGCTTTGGTGCTTGGGGATATTAACTAGGCCGCATTGACAAATAAATAATATTGACCAGAGTCAAGTTGAACAAGACGTTGTATTGCCACACAAGACATGTAGAACTAAAGCACACAATTTTATCTCTATAACTACTTGCCTAAGGCAGTATCTTGATCATTGCCTGCTCCCCAACAATCCTTGGGAAGAGGGTCTCAACATCCTGCCATGCCATTTAATTCATGCGTTTCTCCAAAAAAGGTCCTGCGCCAGTCCTCCAAACCATGCAATATCGTGTTTCTGCGGGCGCAAGACGCCCTGTCTATTCCATCATTCCATCCATCCATCGTCATCAAGGGCATCGCGGGTATGAAAACTTTTCCTATTGTGTCTTTCAAAGAAGAAGTATCGTTGTCATCGGGTTCTTGTGAAGAGGCCATGCACAGCCCTCGTCATTGTATAGTGCAGATTTTGTGAATTGAACCAATCTACGATAGATGGAACGCTCCCTGACCTTCCTTGACTGCCGTGGAGAGTTGCTTCTTCATAATCTCGATGGTAGAGTAGTCTGGAAGCTTCAGGTAATTGACACATGTCATGACACTGGGAAGGTAGTCGTCAGATATGTAAGGGTGTTCGCTAGGTTTGCAAACCACAGTGAACATAGGTGTCAAGGATTTGAATCCTGGAGCAAGTTAGACATTAATTGATATTGCCTGATAAAACAAACGTACCTCCAATAGGAAGCTTGGGACTTCCTGTTGTGAACTGCAAAAAGTCTCGGCGTTCCGATGGGTCAAATCCGCTCATGGTCTGAAGTAGATTCTTGACGGTCTTGCTATCCATGTTGAAGCCATGATCGGCCTTGATGGAATCAAGTAGAGCTGACAAAATGTTAGTATATACATTGCTTGAGAGCTGATAGAAGTATACATACTCTCGAGAGACCAGTCCTCGTCGACACGGCCAAAAAGGGTGACAAGCTCATCCGGTGTGAACGCACTGAGTGCAGAGTATGGGAATACCTGGGAGAATCCGGTACGGAAGGCATCAACTTGGCGACGGACACCAGATCCGAGTGTCATGTCGATTACCTTCTCCAGATATGAGTCTACGTTGTCAGTTGTAACTCGGCTCTGAGAGCCATTGTCCTCCAGCTCGATGTTCGGGTAACCAGGTAGAGTGAAGTCGAGGCACAAGTCCTCGAGCTTGACCCCGTCAATGGTGATGTTCTCTGTATCAGCAACCTTTTGCGCGGGAGTACGGCTAGGGTCTTCGTCGATTTCCTTCTTGGCCAAAGAGAATTGTTTGATGGTCTTCAAAGAACGAGCCAGGCCTGGATCGACAATCTTGACAGCTCCCAGAGATGGTTTGACTCCAGATGAAGTGGCGTCTCCAATCCGGAAGAAGATAGGATTAAGGTGAAGGTCAATGATTCGGGAGTCTATCATAGATCGTGCAACAAACTTTCCAAGCATCTTGAAAAGATGAAGGATTCGCTCCCCGTTGGGTGTTGCTGCTTCTTCCTCGCTCTGGGGTCGAGGAAAGAGCCCCGTGGCTCCCGAGACAAACTCATCAGAACCATTGGAATCGACCTCACGCCACAGCTTAAGCTTCTTTTTGGAGAACTCCTTGGAGACAGTCGAGTAGAATTCAAGCGTGGGCCCAAGGCCAGTGCCCACCTCCTCAAAATATTCAACCTCCAGGATACTCTGTGAAGCACCATAAAGCTCCATGACCTTCAGAGCAGATTCCAGAATTTTTTGACGGGAAATCCTAACCTTCTGCCGCTGAAGCCGACCGAGGAACGGCCTTTCGTTGTTCCGATCTCTTCTACTGTCTTCCGCTGACTGGGTATTCTGCCACCTGGCCATTGATCGAGCGTACCCGAAGGAAGTAGACTGGAGGAAGAGATGTCGAGTTTCAAATGGGAAAAGGAAAGGATAGAGGCGAGCCAGATCTTCCGACCAGCTAGGTAAACAATTGCTTGCGACAATGAGAGGTTCCTCCAACTGGCGATTTAACTTCGCAGTGAGTTTTGTGTTTACAAACTGTGATAGAGGTTCAACGTTCAGGCCAATCACACTGTTCTTTTTCTCAACGAAAACGTCCTCGATATTCGAGTTGAGGTCGTGGAGAATATTCAACAGTCGCAGAATTGACGACGTCGTCGGGTGTTTGGCAAGCGACGCAGGGATGCCGTGTTCGTCTTCGCCTTCCGCCTCGGTATTGGAGGTGAAGGAAAGAGATTCTGCGGGAGGTGGTCCAGGAACACGCTTAAACTTGATGGGGTGCACAGTCGACCAGAGACTTCGGCTAAGGTGTTCATCAGAGTTGGAAGCCGAAGTATGGACAGCACGGTAGATAGTGGTTTCGTTGGGGATCAGTTTGCTGTCGAGGTTGAATTCGATATGCCAGTCTTGAGGTACAGCCTGAAGTGCGGATGCATAGGACATGGGCCTTGATGATGACGCTGCCGGGGTGGGCGTGCCCTGAATTGCAGCAGAAGGCCCTCCAGGACGGCTGGGTGCTCCGGATCCGGTTGGGGTCGCGATTCTTGTGCCATCCTCCTTACGCGCTGTAACGTGGCCTCCTGTAGCCACCTCCATATTAACAGCAGAGGTGTCATCAGGAGTCGCTTCTGCCTCCATCTCTTCTTCAAGCTCACCAACAATAGCATCCAGTGCGCTACCTTCTCCAATGTCATCGTCATCAGTGAGTTGCTTTTCATCGGCGCATTCTAATGTATCCTGCATCTCGTCGTCGTCGACTGGAGGATGGGGGGGTGGG
>JAAGWP010000374.1:0-63380 GCA_013266165.1 Fusarium graminum
ACGATACCCATGCCCATCTACGCGTGGCACTAAATATGACCATGTACATGCAGCAAATTCATACTCTTCACTCACACAAACATCAATCGACTAAACGCAAATAGTCGTCTGAATAGCTTACAAAATGCCATCTCCTACGCTGGATGATTTATTGAAAGCACCTGATCATCAAGTCCGTGCCATTTTACGCGCCCTCTGCCAGGATGGTGACACACGCTCTCGCGCTTTGAGCTACCTCCAGGATCTAAAGGCCATTGAGGTATCCTCCAGCACGCGCAAACGCAAGGCAGAAGATGAGCTTTGCATTTGTGTCCAATGTGACGAAGCCTTCTACAAAAGCGACAACATTGACAAAACGGCATGCTGTTACCACTGGGGTAGGTTATCACCATTGCCATGAGCTTTATCCGAGATAGCCATGTCTGACCTGAATCAAGGATATCTTGAGCTTAATTACGATGCCCATATATGGGCGGATGATGACGAGATGCGCTATGGTAATGTAGATACAGAGGCTAATCGTAAAGAATATCCTGAAGGGTTTACGTGGACTTGCTGTGACAACCCGGGAGATGAGTCGGGGTGTAAAGTTGGGAGACATGAAGCTGATCCCGCAAAGTCAAGGAGACAAGCGAGTTCTGAACCAAGCGACATTGATGCAGACAAGCTAGGCGCAGAAGATAGCAAAGAAGAAGGTGATGATGAAGATGATGAGGATTAGTATATATCATAACATATCATATATTAATGTATTCTGTTCATAGTGTGGAATTGATATATCGCTCCATATCGTCATGCAGTATTCAAGCACCCCTGCATTAGACGACACTAAAAACAAGCTTCAAGCCAACCCAAGCAAACGCCACTCACCACATCGCAACCCTCTCAATCACACTTCCCATACCCAATATGAGTCTCCCACTCTATACAGAGATGGCCCGTCTGGCACCAGAGCATCAGGTCCGCGCCATTCTCCTCGCCCTCTGCGACGACTCTTCTGTGCGCGCCCGCGCCGAGAACCACTACCGCGCCCTCAAAGCCGCTGATAACCCATCAACAGGTGTGAAGCGCAAGGCCACCACCGACTTGTATGTCTGCGTTCAGTGCGACGGAGCCTTTTCCCATGAGAGCAACACCGAGACTTCGTGTCGGTATCACCCGGGTTTGTTATATTCTACATTTACTTGATTAAACAATGACTGATAATGTTGTAGGAAGTTTGGATGTTGATGACTCAGAGGACTTTTGGGCTGATCACGATGAAGATTGCCATGGCGAGATAGACACGGTGGAGATGCGCGAGGAAATGCCTGATGGGTTTGCTTGGTCGTGCTGTGGAAAGCTGGGTGGTCGCAAAGGGTGCACAAAAGGGAGGCACGAGGCTGATACAATGCGATCCAAGAGAGGTGGTATAGTTCCTGCTGGCAACGATCTCAGGAAGAATAATGGCTCTCACCTCCCGGTTTCAGACGAGGATGACGATGGAGATAAGAATGGCGATGTAGGCAGCGACGACGACGACGACGACGAAGAAGACGATGAAGAATATATGTAAAATATAGTATTTCAACAATGTCACAGTCACATATTTTAAATATTCAATGTTAAAACCATTGCATTTAAACAGTTAAAACGAGATTCCAAAACTCCCAGCCTATGGATGATGTTACGAGACGTATTGTGGCTTCAGCTTCTCCACGTCTGCCCGCAGCTCACACAAAATATATAGATACCAAAAGACAAGAGCCCTGAGTCATACGTAGCCCTTGGCCTTTGACAAATATTACATGACATAAAATGTTGCAAATAGTCTTGAAAGTCTGAAATGACATGGGCTGTATCAGAATCAATCACCCTTTACTCCTTGCGCCTGGATGCACTCCACTAATCTGTTGCCTCCTGTCCACAATCATCATTGGTGACACTCCCGTGCCCCCTGGCTTCGATCCAAGGTGCCATGTGTGAACAGTCACTCCTAAACCCTCCACCTCTTATTCGTGGTCTTCGAACACAAAAGGAAGGTCTGTAGAACGTCGTCGAAGGGATTTCGACCTCGACGATACTGCTCCGTCAAGGCTGAAACTTCTTCTCCTTGGTGTTGCGTTTTCTGGTTCACCAATGTATTCATTGTCACTAGATCCCTATACCCCCATGACGGGAACCTTCTTGCCTCGCTTGCCCAATAGGGTGGCATTGTCCAAGTTGAGTTCGAACGCTCCACGTTGGCGGTTGCGTTCACGGACCTGCTGTCGAGCTGCTGTGGCAACAGTTGCTGAGTGCTGACCATAGCCCTTCTCAGCACGCTCTCGCTCGCGGCCTCGGGATTGTTGCTGTTGCTCCTGATCTCGAATGTTTGTCTTTCGCATGCTCTGCTCAAGCGCCTGGGTCGCTGCGTTCGGCTTGACACCGTCGTTCTCAGGGCCATCGACCTGCATGACATCGTCGTCCTCGTCTTCCTCGTTGAGACCACCGAGGAATCGCGCAGGGGTACCCTTGGGTCCAATCTGTGCCCTTCGCTTGCCCTCTTCCTCCTGCCGATGCACAGCGTAACCGACATCGAAGACCTCGCGCAGGTTAACTGCACCAGGAGATCGGAAGTCGTATCGCCTGCCAGCCTCCTCAAACTTGGTAGCGTCAAAGGCACGAAGCATGTCATCGGGCTTCTTCACCTCGTCACGAGGGGTAGGTCCGTTTCCGGCAATCCATGGATGAGCAAGGAATTCGGTAATTGTGTATCGCTTCTCAGGATCCACAGTCAACAAGTGGCTGATAAGATCCTGGGCGGACTTGGAGATCTCATCCCACCATGGAGACAAAAATGTGTACTGGCCCTTGGCAACCTTCTCAGTAAGCACCTCAATGCTCTCATCGTAGAATGGTGGGAAACCACAAAGCAGGGTGTACAGCACACAGCCCAGGGCCCACATATCAACTGATTTGGAGTATCGCTCATCCTTGACGATCTCAGGTGCTGTGTAACCAACAGTACCACAAGGCGTCATGGTCTGGTTATCCCAGACAATCTTGGATAGACCGAAATCGGCGATCTTGATGCGACCAATACCACCAGCTCCCTGGCCGGGGATAAACTCACCCTCATCGACCTTGTCCTCGTCACCGGGCTGCTTGGGCTTCGGGTTCTTTGAAGGCACCACAGGAATGGGCTCAAACAGAATGTTCTCAGGCTTGATGTCACTGGTAGGGATGTCAGCTACATTTCCAAGGCCGTGCAGGGGCAAATGACGTCAGGAGGGGCATCATCGTATTGACATCGATTGGCCACAGCTCCAGGGAAATAATGACCTACCGATGAACAACACCCTTCTCTTCGTGGAGGTATTCTAGAGCCTGAGCAACCTGAACGATAACGTGTCGGGAGAGCTCCTCGCTGAAGTATGTCAAGCGGACGATCTGGTGGAACAGCTCGCCACCAGGAGCCAGTTCCAGAACGATATAGTAATATTGTCTTGATTCGGAAAATTCGACAAGCTTGATAATGTTGGGGTGGTCGAGTTGGCGCATAATTTGTACCTCTTTCAAGATATTCGCTCGCTGCGGCCGTGTTAGTATTCTGCCTCGCATGTCCTCAAGTCTAAAGGCTGGCCATTCCCGCCGACAAGACAGCAGGAACTGACTTTAGAGGGGAACAGCGACAGGCCTGGACAACGGAAATAAAGAAAAGGAATAAGAGAAATCTTCTCGCACCTCTGCTGCCTTTGGGACTTTCTTGAAGTCTGGATGTAAATGCTTATTTCCCTATTAAAGGGGACAACCCCGTGTTGGTAAATGGGGTCACAAGAAAAAACAGGAATAGAAAAAAGCAATCGCAAAAACATCAATACACAAGAAGAAAGGGCGACAGATACGAACGACCCCGGGTGTGCTCACCTGCATGCTGTTCATTTCGTACTTGCGTACAACTTTGATGGCAACCTCGCCTCGCTCGCCCGTTGTGTCACGGGCGCGGTAAACATTGCTGAAAGCGCCGTCGCCCATCTTGTCGGTGAGTTCCCAGCGCTCGAGGCCAGGGTAGCGAGGGAATTTGCTCTTACTAGCATTCTCCTCAGCAATTAGCTTGGCGAGCTTCTCGTCATCAATACGCTTCTTGGTCTTGCTGCGTGAGTACTCGTCATCGCCGTAATCGTTCATAGGCTCTTGTGCGCGTGAGTATTGAGCGCTGCTAGGGTCTGATGCATGCTTGTGCTGAACTGCAGGCGCCTGTTGTTCGGTCTTGCGTGGGGCCTCTTCTGGGGCGGCACGAGCTTGCTTGCCTGAGCAACGACTGTCAGCAACTGGAGAAAAGTAGGCCATGTCGGGGAAAAGAATAAGAGGAAACGTACCGTGCCTAATGAAATTCTTAAGTTGCTGAATGGTAGACATAGCTATTGTGAGTGTCGCTCAAGTGCGACTAGTCGCCGTTTGGAGGAATCGGGTGGCCTTGGGCTAAGTTTCGCTGTAAGAATTGGACGATGGGACGTCTGAAAACAGTGGTCGCTGTTGGTGTGGGATACAGCTAAAAACCGGTCTGGCGGAATTAGTTTGGAGTTGTTCCGTTTTCAAGTCGTGCGAGTCGTAATCGTAAACGTGAGCTTTCTCGGCGTGATGAATTGCAGAGCGCAGGCAAAATTATTATAAATGCGAAGTGAGATGTCTTGACAGGGCTGGAAGACGATGCGGGGTTTAGCAGCTCTACTCTAGCGGACGGCAGCGAATCTTTGGAGGGACGTTCTTGTGATGGTGTCGTACAGGTCGATTAGAGAAGAGATGAGTGGTGTCTTGTTTTTGTTTTGTTTTTGTGTCTGGTAGACAACGCGAATAAGATGGAAGAAAAGAAAGAGAGGTCGTCAAGAGTCAAGTGGAAAGAAGTGGGAAAGAAACAGGAAAAGGGAAATTGGATAAAACTGCCTTGCGGTTGGGTTGGGTTGGGGTTGGCGCTGCTGGTGACAAGCAGAGCCCAGTTCTTTTTTGACGGGGGGAGGTGACGAAGGGAAAAAGGTGGGCAGCCCACTTCGACTGGCAGCCCAGATTTCAGCAGGATTCTACGCCAACGCCAGGCGAATCGGGGTGGGGATGGGGCGTTTTTGCTGGCGGGAAACCTGGAAGCACAGGGGGGTTTTTACTGCCAGTAACGATGGACAGGTACGGATACAGAGTAACACGTCGAGCAGACGGCGAGTCTGGGGAGTGAGGTCACTGGATGACTCTGAGAGCTGAATCTCGGAGACTATTCTACGGTTCTAGGAGAATATCGAACTGGAGTTGCCTTGCTGAGTGGGAAGAGGGTTGACAGGGCAAGGTGAATGACGACGGCGAATCGTAACTAATAGAGGACGAGGTAAATAGTGGTGATAGCGGGGTATATCCCACGACGAGACTTGTTGTGACGTTGACGGGCGATTGGAGACGTTACCATGAGAAGATGATTAATGGTTAAAGTGATTATTAAGTTACGGAATTGAGCCTCACATTGACATAAAACGTGTCAACTTCAACTAAAGCCTTCTGAGCTCAGTCAGATCGTGTCGTCTGGACCGCCGTCGATGACAGATAGACACGATGAAGTCACTCCCGCGATACCGTCACGGCAGATGCAGTCACCCAAAGGTACAAGCTGCCAGTGTCTCTCCCCTAGCAGACATGACACCAGCCCGCGTACGTAGCGCACGTAGTGAGTGCGTTGAAAAGGGGTCCAGGCCGCACACCCACGAGGGCGATGATGATGTTGATGATGGCATCGCCTTTTTCTTTTCGCTTCTCACCCATGCTCGGACTAGGGTGCATGCATGTGCTTGCTTAGTGGCATCATCGGTTTACCTTATCATTTGCGCATTTCCAGAGGCTAATACCTCATACCGACATGAATCGTTTCTTTTCTCGCAATCCATCGGTTGCTAGGCCGCGGAAACATCAACAATCGAATCCATGCATTGGCGATTGTTAATGCTATTGAATTGTACGTAAATCGTGCTTTGACGATCTTCGCCCTATGACGCAGGTGACGACATCATACTACTTTAGAGTGGGCGTTGAAAGCTGCATTCGTCCAATTAGCGTGTTTTATGAGCTCTAGGCCCTGTTCCAGTGTGTTGGGCTGCTGAGAATGAAATCACAACCATCATCCATCACTGCCATGTGCCTGTCACTTCAAAGTTCCCCAGCCCGGGATACATTCCACTGATGGAGCCCAACATCTAACAAGATGAATTTCTCGTGATGGAAGTTGCATCGAAAGAGAGCATCTATTTATGGAGTTTGATTGATAGCTTAACTGTCAACCTCCACATCAGAAGCCACTTCACTCCATTGCAGTACAACAGACTATTTCACATCATCGTTTTCCCTTCTCATTGTTTCACTCACATGAAGCAGATCCATTCCCAAACGAGTCATAAATGGCTACCTGTACCACTGTCACTCTACTGAATTGCTTCATCTGCGACAAGAATGGAAAAAATGTTGACAACTTGACTCTGAATGCTGATCATGATGCCGCTGCACCTGGTGCTTGTGCAACCCCTGGACTGGCCACTCTGCTGTTATTGTCATAATTTATGCCAGACAAATGCAGCCAGGTCCAAAACAGGCTTTCGTAGGCTGCTTACTCAATGTCCGGACTCGGGATAACCTACCACGAGATTTGGCTGTAGACTTGCTGCCATGAATGTTACCTGCTGGGCCGGTCTGGATCTCTATTTCAGACCCCAGTTGCATGCGGTGGGACGCCAAGTTTTATGATACACCATGTTGATTGGACTTGGTTGCATTTTATACCCATCTATTCTTCTTATGCCTTCACGTGTTAATGTCGATATGGGAACAAGTGCTCCGTATTCTAAGAAGCAACGTTCTCTATCGATTACTGAAACAATACCATGTATGTATATTCGGCCTTGGTCGTACTCTGCAGCGCCCAAATTCTCCATCAGAGCCCAGCACATCCTTGTGAGGGACTCTGTGCGAGGTCTAGACCATGATCCATTATTTTCCCAGTCTGAGCGCTCTGCACACCGATGGGAATTCCGAAACGTCTTTTGGAGGGACATCTCGATAAGCGCTGTGACGCGATCGTGAAGTCTTGGTATAATTCAACTCCGTGCACCCTTGTTGTTGAATTTTTGACGTTAGCAACCTCACTGATTTCGTCCACATCTCAAGCTTGCATGGTGTGTCTCGGTTAGATTTACCAGGGGCACGCAGACTGCTATAAGAACCCTGCCCCGTGTGTTAGTTGGATGCGGTTCCTGGAAACCTGGATTTAAATGCATCCCAGATCTCGGTACTTGCAGCCAAGCGAGTCAACTTGAATAACATGTTACAGTTGGACAGGGAACTGGGTCTGTGAGCCACAACGAATGCTACTTTGTAGATATCACGAATCTATCGATTTTATCTTATCACTGGCATCCACGTAGCCACTTCGCAACACGGATGAGAGTTACTGGTTTGTATACCGTGGGTGTGAAAATGTACAGATCAATGTCTCGATATGAGATTTCAAAAATCTTCGATGAGTTTGAACGATATTGTCTAATTTTATTGATGAGGCTGCCGTCAATACTACAGAGACAGGGTGTTATTTGCGACAGCATAGACCAAGCCATACCATTTTAAAAAGTCAACGACGAAATGCGAGTTCATACAATATCAGCAACAACATTAAATCTCATTAATTATTCATAGCAAAGCATAACATAACATGCCAAGGCGCCTTCTACAACTTGTAGCATCGATAACCCACCCCATTCTCCTCAGCATATGTCTTCAACTGCCGGTTCTTCCAACCATAAAACAGTCTCAGACCCAAGGCCACGACCGCCACAAACAACAGCAGAGCCGCGTTGACCCAGTGGCCCGTTGTGAAACCTCCTTGCCGCTCCGATGTCTGATAGATCCACACACCAGGGATCTGACCGATACCTCCACCAAGACTAACGTTGAGTGCAATGGCAAGGCCGGTAGAAGCAGTCGTGAACACGTTGGAACTAAGCCATCCAAGCATAGGTGGCATACACGCAAACGAGCCGGCTGTTGCCATGATTAAACCTCCGTATCGGGCTGCATATTGGTCGGCTGGCAGAGCTGCCGATATAATGAAGCCAACGGCGCCAACGGTGGCAGCCATGGCTGTATGGACGCCTCGAGCGTTGAAGTGATCCGCTGACCAAGCCACCAAGACTTGACATACTGTTGCGTACAGTTAGCACTCGTTGAACCTCAAAAGATAAACCAAACGCAAACTTACCATATGCAATGGCCCATGGAGGAACAGTCATCAGCTGTGCCTTCAAGTCGAAGTATCCTAATCCAACAGTGATCGACGGCGCAAATAAGCTCAAACTAGCAAATGCGGGTCCCGAAGCAAAGTAGATAGCATAGTGGGCATACAATCGCCAATCCATCAGGGTTTCCTTTGCCTCGGCCCAGTTCATGGTCGGGTGTGATTCCTTAGAGCCTTCGTAGTACAACCGATGAATCGCCATATCCTTCTCCGCTTCCGACAACCACTTGGCCCGCTCCGGATAATCGGGCAAGAAGAAGAGAACCAGAAAGGCAGCGAGACAAGAGGGGATGCCCTCGATGATGAAGAGCCAGCGCCAGCCGGAGAGGCCTGCTGCACCATTCATGTGGCCAATGCCGTAGGCAATTGCGCCGCCAAACTAAACTTCTGTAAGTAAGACATCGATTGTGTGACAAGAGTCAAAACCTACTGCGCCAGCCAGAGTCGCAGATGCGAGGATAAAAGCGACACTGCAAAATTCCGAGGTAAGTATTGGAACCGTCACGCCGTGCTGAGCCCGAGACTAGTAAGTTCGAGTACGGAGGACTTACCGAACACTGCGCTCATCGTGCTTATACCAAAATGTCAGGTAGAAGACCAACCCAGGAAACAACCCAGCCTCGAAAGTACCCAACAGGAAGCGCACAGCCACAACGCTGCCAAAGTTCTTTGTCGCAGCCGTAAGGATCGTCATGGCACCCCAGCAGAACATGAGAAAAGCGAGCCAGCGGCTAGGGCGCAGCTTCTTGAGAAGCATGTTGCTTGGAACTTCGAAGACGGCGTAGGAGACGAGGAAGACCATAAGAGAAATGACGAACTGATGGTCGGACATGTTGGTCTCGCGCTGCATGTCGTTGTTGGTCGAGGAATTGAGGATCATTGCGTTTCCGATGTTGGTTCGGTCAAGGAAGGAGAGGAAGTATATGGCGGCCGATAGCGGAATGATGCGCAAGTCTTGTTTCCAGACGAGACCCTTTTCGAGCGGGCTCATGGCAGTGCCATAGTGGACGGGGACGCCCTGGGAGAAAGTGTTGTTAGATACGAGTGAACATAATTGAGTTTGGTGACTTGCGCGGGCGTCGCGCGGACCAGTAAAGACAGGCGGGTATTTACATCGTCTTTTCCGAGAGTCGAATCAACGTCGTCGACGGCGGCCGGAGGAGGAAACGGCACCGGGATGGGGACCTTCTCCATGGTCGACATCCGGCGTCTTGATCAAGACAGCAAACCGCAATGCGATGCGATGGAGATGCTGCTGATGGTGTTTTGGGTGTGATGGGTTTGGAGCGAGGTCGAGATCGGCAGGAGGGGGGGGGGCAAAAGATGGCCAGTCGTTTTTGCCTTGTGATACCGATACAGCACTGGACAGCGCTGTGAAAGCAGGGGCCTATTTAGGCTGGGGTATTGTTGTTTAGAGACAGAATACGACAAATGAGAAGATGAAAAGAAAAACTGGTTAAATGAGAAACAAACGCCAAGTCAAAAGGGCCGGGGCTATGTATATATCTTGGGACCCCCAGCCTGGAGATGAAATCAAGGGTAAGGTAATTGAAGCGAGACGAAGTGGGTGGGTAGTCTAAAGTATTGGACCCAAGAAAAAAGAGGGTGACTATCAATGAGTTTATTTTCTGGGCGTTTCTGCTTTTGAGTCTTGACTCTTTTCGGGGGGGCTCCACGGCATGAAATAAAGATGAGACAACCCTGGTAAACACAGGCACAAGCATAAGCACGAGACACGGCTGTCTTTGAACCAATAGAGCAAGAACTCGAGAGTGCGACTTGCGGGGGAAGTCTTGGTTCTTTTCACAACTCAGCCACTGTTTCGCTTCTTGGACATGTCAGGCTTTTGAGGTTGTCTCTCGCTTCTGTCCCTTCCGTTCCGTTCGCTCGGCAAAAGAGGATCCACTGCCGATCAGATCACCACTCGGATTGTCCCAATGACTCGCTCGAAGTGGTACCTTTCATGGGGGCGCCTTGTTCTTGATCTTGTTCTTGACTCTTGACTCTTGACCCTTTCAAGGACTACACCATTGATGGTGAATTCGTATCCTGACCATTCCATGCTTTGCGGTGCTGCGCTGGCCTGTAAGCCGAGCATTCCATTTCCCCGGTTTGACAACTCACCATTGAGTCGGTCAGCGAACACGACACTCGTTTGATACCTTTTCTTGTTTGAACCCGTTACATCCGCTGTAAGTGCAACTGTGATATTAATGCAGGCAACTGTACCCGCGCTCATCGCGGCCATCGAAGACACAATTGACCTTTATTCACCCCCCACTCAAGATCTTCGCTCGTATATCCGAGCTAGCACGCAAATTCGACAAAGGTACCATGCTATGAAATCTCAATTCAAGGCGAATTAGACTCAAGCATAAAATGAAAAGAAGAAAAATCTTGTCAATGGGTGGAGGCTCCGCTTCGGCAATCCTACTTTAAACTGTGACACAAATCAAGCGGGGACATAAGACAGGGAATATAGAGAAAGGTGCCCAAAGCGTGGGCAATTCGAGCCGAAATGGCCCGACTACCTTGAACAAATATTCTTTTCATTCATACCCACCAATCCTCTGGTCATCGTTTATAACAGAGTTGTAAATTTACCCTCTCTTCTCTGCCCCTTCATCGTTGCGCGGCTCCTAGTTACTCTCCCAAAATGGCAGATAATTCGGCTCCGGGCCGGCCGGAGTGGGGAGGTCCGGTCCCGGACTTTGCTTCTGCCGGGACCTTGTTGGATGTGAAGATCATTTGCTTGTTTGCACATCACATCTAAGCCGTGTTGTCCTATTGGGGGAGTTGCAATGCCCAGATAGGTATCCCGATCAAGAAATGGGTCACGAGTTGAGTCTTCTCCAGCATTAGTGCAACCCAATCCCACGGCACGGCAGCATCTATCATGACATCGCGAGCCTCTGAGGAGGGCATCCGATCTCGGATTTTGGTTGGGTTCAGGTGATCAATAAAATTTAATTATACTATGTTACTTGTCTATCCATCCGATGCATCATGTCGGCACAAGATGATTGAACCTCCAGATTCCTGATATCGGCATGATCGACAAATCTGTTACCACTGCATCAGTCAATTCAACACCATGTCACTGTGACCAATGCAAAATGACGTGGGAAATAACCCGATGAAACGCTTTGTCTTTTAATTCCGTTCTCCCGGAACTAGTTCTCCTCGATTTCTTCCTCTGCACGCCACAAGAACCACGCGACAACCATGCATAGCTTCATCCCAGCAGCAACCCAGAGTGCGCCCGCAATACCGACAGAACTCTGCGCAAACAAACCACCAGCAATGACACCCGCAAGGAGCAAAAAGGGTACAGCTACACGTTGATTTCGGGTCACATTATCCAGTGCAAACAAGTCTTTGTCTGAGAACAAATCGCAGTACACACTCGTCAGAACAACACTGATGAGCGAGTTCTGCTTCAGAGCCCTACTTGACACTGCCTGTCCGCAGCTCTGGAAAGCCATCAGTATGATTGGCAACAGTACATTCCACGCGAGACTGTCGGTGTCTGGGCCAGGTGGGCGAAGGGTGACAATGAGCGCGGCTGCGCTGGTGAGAAGAGCCTGAAGAGCGAAGGAAGCGCAGAGAACCCAACGGCGCCTTGGAGCGAACAGGCGGTGGAAGCGCGCGAAAAGAAAAGAGCCTAGACAAAAGGATGCGACGGAGACGGCAGATTTGTACAGACGTGGGCCGGGAGTTGACGTTGCGAAGCTCGCCAGTCCGAGACCGATGTATACGGTGTTTCCTAGTATCCCATTAGCAGTCTATGCAGGGTTAGTATCGTATCGGCTGTAAGCTGCTGACCTGTTTGCATAGATACAAACGTTCCCCAGACTTGGATGGAAGAGCTGTCGAGGAGTCCAGTTACGACATAGCAGGCGAGCAATACCGCATCCGTCCACGAGCAGGATATATTATTTTGCAATCTTTGCTTCAAAGTCTCCTGCTTAGGACCCACGAGCGAATGGCCTAAGAGTGGTGTTTCCTCATCTCTCATGGTGGTGCCGTTAACACCAGAACTCGCTTTACGTGTCATGACGCGTAGTGCAAGGGTTATCCCGCCAGGATCCAAGCAATAGGGATACTGGATCCCAATTATAGTGGCTGAGCAGTGCAAATGTCCAGTTTAGTGAAATATGCTCCGTTGATGAAGAAATTCAGGAAGGCAAGAGGTTGAAAGAAAGATTTGGTGCTAGAGAATTATGACGCCAGCCGCCCGACGATATCCACTTGCGCTACCAAGAAAACGCTGACGACCCTAACACTCGCTTACAGCAAGAGGCAGATTTTTAACTACCGATGCGAAACGATATGGGCCCATTTCAACGAATTGCCGACATATTTCTACGCGAGACTGAGGCGTGATTAATTTTACGGTCATTAAATACATAGTGTCTGATTTCACCATATCAAGTGCATGTGGTATTCAGACAGCATCATTCGTTATTGATCTTGAAACATATCATTGAGGAAGTATATTGACAGAAGCAACCCACGTTAATTAGTGTTCAAATTAATGGATCCGTAGTAAAAAACACATGTTACTGATTAATAACACGATATGCCTCGTTGAAAATGTTTATTTCGGGTAAATTAGAAGCGGTTCAATGTCAAGAGATTCAGAAGATACTGCTTATATTGACATTGTATACACCTTGGAAACCCCGAGGACCATGTCTCATTTATACGTCGGTCAGCACCGATTGCAATAAGCCCTTTTATACAAGAATGGAGTTTTACAAAGATAGATCGTTCAATACCATCTCATGCCCTGCTTTGTCAAGAAATGGACACCAATTACTTAGTATTCGGGGGCAGGAGCAGTGGCAGTTACGTAGACCGTGTGAATAACAGTCTTGGCAATACACTTCTTATCCTTGGCCGAAGGGAAGCCAGTTGGACGAGGGCGACGAGTGCGAGCTCGACGAGTGGTAGTCTTGGGAGCCTCAATGGGAGCCTCAGTCGCAATCGGGGCACTGCCGGACTCCTCCTCGTCACAGTCCTCATCATCAGTGGGCTTTGAGTCGGTTGGGAGCGTTTCAAGGGGGGCTTCGGTCGAGACCTGAGTAGCAACAGGAGCGTTGTCAGACTCCTCTTCATCACAGTCCGCAGGAATATCAGTATCTTCAGCCTCGGGGACAGTGGTAACAGAAGGCTTGATAACAATAGACGATGGCTCCTTGACAGCACCAGAAGAAGTGGCCTCCGTGGGCTGAGAGAGTACATCAGTCACCGACCCAGGGACAGTAGCGAAAGAGGGACGAGGAGCACCATCAGGAAGTGCGGAAGACTCTCCGATAGTGACCTCATCAGCAGTAGCAGACGGTTTGACAGCTGAAGTCCTGGAGGTATCTGCGCCGGCAACCTTGGTAGCAGAGGGTTGAGCAATAGCAGTAGAGGCCTTGGTGGCAATGTCGGGAGCCGATCCAGAGCCGCTACCATTGGATATGCAAGCGAAAGAGATTTTGCTCACATCAGCAGCCTGGACGGGGCCGTTGAGAGACCAAGCCATATTGACGTACGGCCAGCAAATACGACCATCCGACATGGTTACCATGTCACCAGCAACATATGTGTCATCAGAGGTGATGGCAGAGCCAAGTTTCTTTCCCTTACTGTCAACAGCTTGGAACTTGGTACCAGCGAACTTTCCTTTGCAGCCCATGG
This sequence comes from Fusarium graminum, assembly GCA_013266165.1. Classification (NCBI taxonomy): domain Eukaryota; kingdom Fungi; phylum Ascomycota; class Sordariomycetes; order Hypocreales; family Nectriaceae; genus Fusarium; species Fusarium graminum. The sequence continues at coordinate 13,967 of JAAGWP010000374.1, forward strand.
CCTCAAACTCGCAGACAGGGTCAGAGATCTCCTCCCATGTGACGAGAGCAGTAGAGGCATCGAAGGCAGCAGCATGGGCGTTTGAACAGTCATTCGCACTGTCGGTAACCCAGTTGACCTGACTATCGCCATCTCTAGCACCAACCTTGGAGGAGGCCTGCTCGCCGATGAGTGTTTTCTTGTCAGAGAGAAGAGCAATGGCAACATTTCGGTTGTTGGTACGGTTCGCAGCATGGGTGTAGCCCTCGCCCATCCAGTCATTGAGAGTAAGGTCAACGGCGCCACGAGAAACCCAGGAGAAGATATAAGAATCAGAGCCAACGAAGCGAGCCAGAGAGCTGTACGAACCACCCATTCCACCCATGGGTTCATTGCTGGCACCGTTGATAACGTGCTCATTGGATACCTTGACGCCGTTGTTGTTCATGCCTTGGGTCTCAGTGTTCAGCCAGATAGCACCCTGGTCCTCGGAGCAGAGAGAAGCAAAAGGGGGCTCATCAGCAGCTTCGAAAGCAATACCGGTGTTGTGCGAGCATCCCCAGGAAGAAGATGCACCCTGAATCTCCTCGACCTTGCCCTCAGGGTTGATGTAGCGAATGGCATCGCCAAAGTGACCTTCGGCATCGCCACTGTAAGAGGTGACAACGATGTAAGCGGCATAGTAGCCAGCCTTTTCAGAAAAGACAAGATCACCGTTGATATCAGGAGAAGCGAGAGCATTGCCAGAGAAGCCAGAGCCACCGAGGAGGGAGCGGAAGGCCTGCTTACCGTTGGTATACTTGTAGATCACGGGAAGGGGGTCCTTGGACTCTCCAGAAACAACCTCGTTGGTCAGAAGAGCGAAACCGTCATTGTGAGCAACGAGACCACCGGCTTCTTTTCCACTCTTGATAGTGACCGGTGTGCCAACAGCAACAAAGGTCTTGGGGTTGACTCCTTGGATATGAACACCAGTGCCGCTGGCGTCGAGATAGGCCAGGAAAGCAGTCTTACCATCGGGTGAGACGGCAAAGGGAGTACGGCGATGGTGGGGAAGACCAGTCCAGTAGGCTTCCTTGACGGGGTTGAAAGAGCTGCCCAGAGTCAGAGTATCGACGTGATTCTCGAGCGAGGAGGTAGTAAGTTGAGCAGCAGCCAGCGCCAGGCCAGCGGCAAAGGTGAGAAGACGTGACATGATGAGACTGAGTTAATACGTCAAAAGAACTAATGTCTTCTGATAAAAGGGCAACAAAAGAGTGTGCGTAGTTGGTCCAGTAAAGATCGTATAAAAGCAAGAAAAGAATGTAAGTAGGACTAGACCTCAAGTCAGTCGTCGAAGGCAGTGAAATGAAGCTATCTTCTCTTTCTCTATGGCCAACCTGGACGGCATGAGGTCTTATAAGGCTTTCGCATGAGCCATGGCTAAGCTTTTACCTACATAGCTCGAAACTGAGCGGTGGAAAAACTCTCGTAAGATGAGCCGTAGTCTAGTAACGAGAAGCATCAGCCTTGGACCGTCACGATCGAGGTGTTTCAACCCCCGGTATAAACCAGTATCTACGGCGGTTTCGCAGTCTTTGTGTGGGGGATGAAGGAGATGGTATCCATTGATGACAGTCAAATTCTGGAAAATAGTAGCACGACATACAACGGCTGTTGTCTCGTCGAATAGTATCGTCGCAAATCCTCGGGTTGAGGAAGCTATACGCGTATGTATGAGAAACCCTTGTAAAGATGCAGCGTGATCCTGTGTGGCCATGACCATGGGTTGTTTCGAAAACAAAGCTAACGAATCAACTCCTTATTGTGCCTTTCCACAATTCAGATCATTACAACATAAACGAGATATGAGCATTTATTACCGTGGAACTCATCACTTGTCAGTCGAACAGACTTCTCCACAAAAGCCACTGTACAAAAAAAGAAAGAATATTCAATAGATTCAATAGCCGAACGGAAGCTTCGGGGAGCTCAGGGGTCATGATGACATTTGACATGCCATGCGAGATGAGATGGTGTTGAAGAAATGGAAATTAGATATGGATCCATCAACATCTGCCATGGGTCGAGACCTCGACACAAGGAGGCCTCGGCTTTTAATGAAATTCCGGCATTTGTTCTCTTTGGCGAGATTATACCCTGAGTCCATAATTAGATTGACATCTAATAATATGGCATGAACTTGTTCTCAATCTCTTCTAGTTCAGTAGAGGTGCTCTCCCGTCTGCAATAGCGGCCGGATTCAGCGGCTAATAGCCTAGAACCTTGGCATTCAGGGTCTCACGTGCTGCAATCCGCCCTGAAGCGCCCCAGCTTTACAGGACTAGACCGAGTTTAGCCAGTCGCCTCAAAAGCCCCCCTCGCGTCAATTATTCTTCTGCCTCGTATCGTGGAAGGAATGAGGCTGAGCTTACACCTAAAAAGCGCGAATAGGGGCGCGTCTGAATCAGCAGCTTCTCATTCTTATGGTGGCGTTCGCTCACTCGATATCTCAACCATTCACTCAGCTCACCAGACCTTTAGTTATCTAGTGACGCGGCAAACCAGAAACGCCCAGCGCCGATAAACGTCATCGCCTCTGTTATCGTCATTGTCAGAACCTGCCTCGAGCTGGGCGTCAGCTCACTCACTCATCCGCCATGATGCTCCAATTTATCAACAAACCTACGAGGAAGGGCGTTGCTGATGCTCTCCTCATCTTGGGTGTGATTGGCAGCGTTATATCTGTTATATTAGTATTCATCGTCTTTATCGCGGGCACCACAATCATTCGTGGTGACCCCGACCATCTTCTCTGGAAACCATTGGCTCTGGTGTCGGTATGTCCATAACCATCTCTCTTGTGCTCATTGTCTCGATTCTCACCAGTCTCTCAGTTCGATGGAGTCATTTCCAATAATGATACCTCTCACTTTTTAGTCCGCCTGAACTGGTATGCCAGTTCCTTTGGATGGGAACACCCCACAGCACCCAGGGGTCTTCCAAAGGCCGGCATCACTTCCTCAGGCCTTAGATACAATTCCGATATTGTCAATGACCTTCATCAGATTGCCTCGGAACTTCGCTTACCAGAAGACACCTGGAACTGCCCCAAGCCTGGCCCATATGAGGATCCATGCGGCAACATCTTCTTCGAGGCTTGGCGAAGCTTCATGGCCAGTGACGGACTTCCTGTCCACAGCTGGTTCATATGGATCAACATAGTCGCCGCCCTTGTTCTGGGTGCCATGGATATCTTCCGTGAATGGGTTATTCCCAACAGACCTCACTGGCTGAAGTGCCGGTGCATCATTGGCAAACGATGGTGCCCTCTTCCCAAGGAGAGCAAAGAAGAAATCGAGCAGTTTGACGACTACGTGTGGGACAAGGTTCGCCTTGCTTACTGGGGCCTTTCAGCAGCCTACTTCGGCATCGCTGCCGGACACACATGTCTCAACTCGGTCTTATTTGTTCGTTATCTAAGTTATTTTGAGGAGAAGCTGCCCGACGGCATCAGCATGCACGGAAGGAGACGCTTGGCTTCGGAGATCTTGCTCTGGGTAGCTTTCGGCATCAAGACCGGTGGCGCACTTTGCATGGCTATAAGGTGGAAGTTAAGCAGAAGGCCAAAGGGCTGGATGGACGGGCAGAGCCTTAGCCGTCTAGAGCGCCCCAAGCCCAATGGTGCAGACGGTGCAAAATACACCGATTAGACAGTCATATAACATAGAGCGAGAGAGCTAAACCCACTCATTACAACATAAGCTTGCAGGAGGTTTCACTTGTATTCAGAAATCTTGATAGACCAGCATTCATTATTTTTTGAGTAGAACACTGCGCGTTAGACAACATACTCACTCTCGCTCAATATACAACCAAGATCGACTCCTTCATCAAGACTCCATTTACGGAGGAAACAACGGCTTCAGTCTCACTAATATTTGAGACCCTTGCAGGCTGCAACTGCACCCCGCAGATAGCATGGTCCACCAAGCATTAGATCCAGATAACGGTTGGGTAGCTTCCACCAGGTGCTTTAGCTTCGACTTTATCTTGAGGCGGGGAAACTGATTAACAGTTCGCCGCCGATAACTGCCATCCGGTCCCGGGCCGGGGCCGTGCCGGTCCACCGGTTTATACAAATGGACACCGAGTGAATACTACATATCAGGCACGAATTCCGTCATCATCTTGTTCTCTTGTAATAAGTGCACACCGGTGAAGATATCCAGCATATAGTCAGCATATTATTTGGTACCATAACAGCAATGCTTTCATCATCATTCCGAACAACAGCGCCTTTACGGCAACTCATCCCGAGACAAGCCTCGCGCACAATTGTCACTTCTACATCTAAGCCATGCCCCCTACTACCCTCGCCGAAATCTACCTTGAAGCCTTCATCTAGAACCGGCCCTTCTGTTCTTCAATCAGCGTCTCTCGCCACCAGTGCCGAAGCACCTACTGAGCAGGTAAACCAGAACTTTGCCGCTGTTGCAACTGGCGGTATCCCGTATCCTGGTATTCCCAAGATCGAAGATCCCTATCAGAAGCGGCAATGGCAGCTCGAGCATATGGCGGGTGCGTTTCGTGTGTTTGCTCGTATGGGCTTCACCGAAGGCGCTGCGGGACATATCAGCGTGAGAGATCCTGTTGATCCCGACACATTCTGGATTAACCCGTGAGTCAATGACATTCATTTGGGTTGATTCATGATACTGACATGAACCAGAATGGGCGTTCACTTCGGTATGCTTAAAGCGAGCGACATGGTTCATATCAACGAAGAGGGCCAGGTCATTGGCGGTAATCGCGTGGCTGTTAATGCCGCCGGTTTTACAATTCACTCAGCTATCCACAAAGCCAGACCTGATGTTCATGCCGCATGTCACGCTCACTCCAAGTACGGAAAGGCTTGGTCGGCCTTTGGTAAGCCAGTCGAAATGCTCAACCAAGATGCATGCACCTTCCACAACGACCACAGCGTGTATTCAGACTTTGGCGGCGTAGTCTTTGAGGATGACGAGGGTGCTCGTATCGCCAAGGCGCTGGGCCCAACCAACCGATCGGTTATCTTGCAAAACCACGGAATATTGACGACAGGTGGAACGGTCGACGAAGCGGCATATCTCTTCTCGTTGATGGAGAGGACGTGTGAGGTACAGCTCTTGGTGGAAAGCGCTGGACTGCCGAGGCAGATAATTAGAGATGAGGAGGCTGAGTATACTTATCGATATAACGCTGACCCGGTAAGGTTTCTTCCATGTACGATACCATGAGACGTTTAACTGACGAGTTGCACAGGAGGCGCTGTATACGGAGTTCCAGCCTGATTTCGAGTACGAGGTCTGGAAGTCAAACGGAGAGATCAAATCTGAAGTAAATTGACGTAGGTAACCAGGGACATAGTAAAGACCTTATACCATAATATTTATATAGGTGATTCATGAGCTTACAGATGCGTGTCATTCTCGCATCACAGCAATGTCTTTCTCCACCACTTTTCTTCTTCCTCAAGCCACAACTTCACATTCTTCTGCTGCGAAAATCCGTGGCCTTCATCCGGCGCAACAATAAGTTCAACCTGACCACCAGCTTTCTTTATAGCAGAAGCCATCTCTTGAGCCTGGTCCAACGGTGTAATTTTATCCTTGACGCCGTGTAAGAGCAGCAACGGGGCTGTGATCTTGTAGGCTTCAAACAATGGACTCCGCTCCCGACAGAGTTTGTCCTTCTCACTCTTGTCTACGCCTGGACCCAAGATCAGATGATCTGTGTAGTCGGATTCCAGCTTGTGAGTGGATTCGTCCAGCCGTTTGATATCGCTCACACCAGAGAGACATACTCCGCCGGCGAATGTTTTTGGGTGACGTGTTAGGCTTCGGAGGGTGTTGTAGCCTCCTGCACTGGCACCTGTGATTCCAACTCCACCAGCTTTTACCTGGCCGGTCTCCGCCAAATTCTCTGCGAATTCGGCGGCGTCGTCACAGTCTATCAAGCCCCATTTTCCCCAAAGGGATTCGCGATATGCTCGGCCATGGGCACACGAGCCATGGTAGTTGAAGGCAAGAACCGCATATCCTCTTGATGTGAAGTACTGTGTTCGTGGTTCAAGCCCTGATCCTGTGTAGGATGTTGGCCCGCCATGGCTTTTCATGATAAGAGGAGGCAGATGTCCTTCTGGGGCTTGAAAGTTAGGATTGTGCGGTAACCAGAGGAATCCATACTGCTCCTTTTCAGGCTGTCCCTTTGAGCGGATGGTCTTTAGTAGGGGCTTGGAGCAGAAATCTTCAGGTATCGTGTCGTATGTAGACCCACGTAGTTCTGTGATTTGACTCGACCTTTCGATATCAATTCGGTATAGCGCTTTGGCTGTAGTCTCACCGGATCCAATAACAAGAGCTGAGGTGTCACTCAAACGAGAGACTGAGTCAAGCATGACTTCTGATAAACGTGCAGGGTCACTGACGTCCTTCCATGAGCTTGATTTCAAATCAATAAGAATCACTTTCGATTGACCGAGAACGACGGGGCAGGCGATGAGGTATTGGTGCGACAAAGGCGCGTAGGTGTGGCTAAATTGGATCAGAAGGTATTCCACAAGAGAAGTTTGGGTAAATACTCACGTTCCCTGGAACCATCTCAACCCGCCAAATTCTGCGTTGTCCAAGCCATCGATTTTGATTTCACACTGCTCGTCGCTACCTGGAAGAAGACGGAATAGGCGACGATATGCTCCAATTTCCTTTCCGAAGAACAGCGATCCATCTGGGCCCCATCTGGGTTCTGCAACACCTTCACGATCCTTGCCTGCGATGAGGCGAATATCTGCAATACTACCATCATGCCACGACGCAGTATACAATCTCGCAGAGTCGAAAGGTAGCTCGGGATGGTTCCACTCAAGCCATGCAAGTTTCGAACCGTCGGGACTAAACGATGGTTCGTAATAGAAGTCTGCGGTATCGAGAATCCGCTTTACCTCTGCTGTTTCCGTGTTGATCGCCACGACGTAGTTGCGAATTCCTTCGGGAGTATCAATCTCATGGTCTTCTTGGTTGGCCAGAACCCAAGACGACGCCAGGTTTGCCTCAAAGTTCGAGTACCTCAGCTTCGGGTCCTCAGTGAGTTTAACGACTTCACTACTGTTTGGATCGAGAATGTGGACCGTGTCGCCTTTATTGGAGAAGATGATACGATCATCTGGCAGAATCGTGTACGTCGATCCGCCATACTCATAAACACTGTTCCCAGGACTGTACTCAGCGGGGAGAACTTCTTTGATCCCATCTTTGAGAATCTCAACGATAGTCCCGCTTCCGTCCTCACGGCTTTCGGTGAAGAAGGCTCGTCCAGATTTGGGCTATTCATGTCAGCGGCTGCACTATACATGACCTATATGGCAACGTACACTGGATCTAGGCGCAGTGAGCTTTCTCGTTTTGGAAACAATAGACTCGACTGATATGGGCGACTCCCAGTCCCCGTATGGGGCGATCTTTCGCGTTGACATGTTTTTTTTGTGTTGTTTCTATATTGTTGTTGAGTCACAAAATGCGGGGGTAACACAGAGTAAGATGGAATCGGGCATGCAGCATTAGGTAAATATTATCGACTCAGGAATGGCTTCATCCTAAGGGTGACTTATTACTCGAGACACAAATAGAGGCTCAGTCAATGAATTGGCCAGAAATCATCATGATCCGTGAAGATAGAAAGGCTGAGACTGTAGCACTTAACATGGCCACAATGCTTAGAAGCGCAACTTTTCCACCACCTGTTATGAACATCGTTATCAAGGTTGCGCACGATGCGAGGTCCTTTTTTATCATTTAACATGTAACTCTTCATCTCTATTTGGGACACAGTAATATACAGGAATTGTGTGTTTTCAATCTTTTTGTGTTTATGACAAACGTAGATCGCAAGTGATTCTCATGCGAATTAGACAATGTAAATCTATTCAGTTACAGTGTTTAGACAAGTTCCCTATTATAAATTCTAGAATCTTAAAGTAAATAATACAAGGATGGAAGTTGTCGGTAGCTCGGCATACCTATATGATCACACAATCATCGTACTAACATAGAGAGATTGAGATATAAATTTTCACAACAAAGACTTCCACTTGTCGGCTAAAGCTTCACATCGAACAACCTGCTATCACAAGAACTACAGTTCCTTGATGCCACCACACAAGGCACTGGCATACACAAACTTACCGTGTCGTCGCAGCAAACCTCTCGTGGCGTCCCTGACAGCCGTCGACACCAGGAACAGCATGCAAGGTACCCATAGATCCCGTTCAATAATTGTCGATGATCCTACCCAACTTGCTCTGTCGACGTCATTCACCCACGTGGTTGACTGCATCGCTCTTCAGACAGGTGTAGTTGTGGACCTCGTGATGTTGCGCCGTCGCATGTCTACACCACAACCACATGACCCACGTGCCGTGATACTGCCAACGGTCACGTCAACTGCTGCAGGTACATCAGGCGCAGTGTAGTACTCACTCAGGGTGCTAAAAGCAAGGCATTTTGCTTCAAAATGACCACCAGAGCCTCTTTATCAAGGCTATGGTTAGGAGAGTGACCCTGTGTCGCAAAAGGTCATAAGCAAGAATGGTTAACAGAGAATTTAAAATCATAAGATACAGGTATCTACCGCTTGCTTGGAATATATACATAGCACCCTGCCTCCCCCTTTGCTAGTCCAGCCGTCTCCTAATCACCGGTCGTTTCCTTTGGCAATCATACATAGGTTTTTGAATTCTGCTCAGAGATTCTTCGGGACTCCGGCGTACGTCCTTCAAGACGGAACCTTCTCGGCGGTAGGTGTGGCTTTTTGGCGAGGGGGAGGTTGAGCGACGAGGGGAGGGTATCCTCCATGCCGCAGCAGATTTATACTCAATATAGCAAGATGCGATAGTCTCCTGTCGAGGGGTTGGAGTATCGTCGGACTCCGGGGTATCGTTACAGAAATCGAAAGCGTCGCTAGCATCTTCAGGAAATTGAGCAGTAGGAAATTCGTCGTCCTCATCCTCCAGACCGTCCGCATACAAATCGTGAGATTGCTCCCCATCGTCCATCATGTCCAGTGACGACTGGCTCTCTGCGCAATCAGAATCCGAAGTAACAGCATTGTCACTGTCTTCAAATTGCGAGGTCTCATCATCGTCATGAACAAGTGATCGGGTCAAGTCAGGAATAAAGGGGCCTGACTCTAACCCAGAAAACGACAAGGAGCGCGAGGGAGCGTTGGAGTGATATTCGTGCGACTCCAAACAAGTTGGAGAGGAAGCCGAAGATTCACCACCATGCGCAGCCTCAGAATGGGGAGGAGAAAGAGGGGCCTGAGCGACAGACGATGACCGAATGTCCGTATGTATGGAAAGGGGTGTCTTTATCAAGACGGGTTCATCATCAAAGAAACTTGAGGCATCATCGACACTGCTGGCCGTGGTGCTCTCTGTCTTGACGCTGTTGGTCTCGGAGAATGAGGATTCAGAAGCAATAGAAACGTTGTCGTGGTCATGATCATGACGATCAAGATAGTTTTCGGGTAGATAACTTGCAAAATAGCGGACAATAGAGTCAAAAGATTTGGTCCGGAAAAGTTGGAGGGCGTATTGCCAATGTTCGGAGTCCATCAGCTTGGGGTTGGCGATAATTTCAACAGCAAGAGATTCGAGAGATTCGTGCAGCTCGCAAATTCGCTGCTGCTTTCGTTCGGCCATCAAGCGGTGGAAGTCATCGGCAGTATCGGCATCGCGGGAAATTTCGTAAACGTCATGGTGGAAGGCTTCAGGGTCTTGGAGGTTAAAAGTAAAGGTGTTGTATTGGTCGTGGAGATTGGTAAAGAGGTCATCCCTCTTCATGCCGAATTTCCAGGCCGGCCATGACCAGCCAGGATCGTCCATGTCGAGGTCACAGTCGGAATAAGTAAACAGATTATGATGGTTTAGTGTTGAAGGTATGGTATAAGAGAGTGTCCAGTAAGAGTGTCCAGGGTGTAACGCGTGAGGAGCTCGTGGGAGCTGGAGAATCTATATCATAGCCATGGCGAAAAATCTTCCAAAGGTTTTCAGTAAGTCACGGCGAGCGACAGAACTGAAATGAAGCAAAGAAGCGTGGTGTACAGGGCTCTTTTGGGACTCTTTTGGGCGTTGATCGTGAAGATTTGGGAGGCAGGCGTGATGAGAAACAGAATTGGGCAGGTTCTGGGGGGCAAGAGCCATACCCATATCTCAGGGTGCGCTTGGCCCCCAGCAACCTAAAGGACACGGGTGCAGCCTTATTTGCCTCAGGCAAAGACGACTCTGAGCTGCGATTGGTTGCAACACCTCAATAGTCGGTAGCACGAGACGCGTCTGCATAAATAGTATCCAATGAAAATCTGTGAAAAGCGGCAAGTGGAGCCACGTCATGCAATCTCTTGAACTAGCTGCATCGTGGCGTCCATTGAGAGTGGATTTCAGGCCACCCTTTGCAATTCCTTTGGGTGCATTTGCGGCAGATTTGTTTGAGCCTGTCCTACGCCGGCTTTCCAAGAGATTCCATCATACCTGAAGTGGTTGTCAGATTTGGCACAAAAACACCAGAAACTCGTACAAATATTGATGTGCCATTTGTTAATAACAGGAATGAAAGAAATTCTAAAATACATTGTTCCGTAAACGCAACTCGTTTCGCTCAAATCTGCCGATGCTTTGCGTGATGACTGTATCTTGCTCATAATGGGTCCCAACCAACATGTCACGAGGGACTGTCAGAGGCAAAAGCCTCAACCCTAAAATCACCAACACATCATCAAGACTCATACAGAGTATATATGAGACAACAACTGACCTCGTTAATAAATGTCTTTACTAGCAAGGAGCGTGACACCCTCACGTTATTCTATATAGCGTTATGTCCTGCTCTATATAACTTGTCGCTTCCCTGATCTCGATGGAGTCCAGTCATGCTGGAACTGACACTCTCCTCAGCAGCTGCAGTGTCGTCATAGTAAGATCCGCTGAACTGGTCTAAGATTGCTAATATTAGTAGAACCGTTTGACCGTTGGCAATGATACCAGATGGTTCATATTCGGTTCTTTAAGTTAACAACGCGCATCCAAAGGCTCGTCAGTATCAAGTTTTGGGGAATGACCTCTCCTACTTCTAACGATGCTGTGGTAAATTGTGATCGAAAATTCACCACGTACCTATACTCACAATTTAGCAGTCGAGGTACACTCCAACTATTCTTAGGTGAGATGAGGTCGTCACAGCCACAATTTGATTATTGAGCTGTGGCAGTGAGTTGGAGTCTTGGTGTCTGCCTTGTCTATTCGCACTCCAGCCCTACCCGTTTACACTGTGATGAGTCCTACCCACAAAAGGTTCCCTCCCACTTTAGTCCCAGCACAGAGGTTCCAGGACAGGATAGGACACGCTCAGTGCCCCTCCTCTTCGCTTCGTACCGTTCGTCCCGCTCCCGTTTTCTATTCTTTCTTTAGAACAAATCGGCCATTCTTGGTTGATCATCTTTGTAGCATCTTGTCCTCAGGCGACAGGTGTCCAGTTGAACTTCGCTGTATGACTCGACCCCGAATCACTCCTGTTCCCCGTGGCAGACGCTGTTATCAGCAGGCCTGTCTTGAACCCGTCCTGACCCGGGCTGAAAGTCGCCGGGTCCTTTCAACCCTCCTAAAGAAACTCAGGAACAGAAAACCCGCAGCGTGTCCTGTCCTTCTGATGCCCTGTCCATCCTGTAAACCTGTCCCATACATAACCTAGTCAAAGAAGACAAAGCTGTCTTGGTTCCTGCATTCATTGATTATCTACTGTTACCTACCATCTGGCTTGCCTACCTACCACCCTCACCTCACCAAGCTATTGCTGCAAGGTATCTTACTTAGCCACAGCCCACTTCCCCAGCTCCTATTAAACCCTTCCGCATCCCCTCGCCTCGCCTAGTCTGTCCTGTGTCGTACTGTGCTTTTTGAGTGCATCGCCTCACAAGTGCAGCTTTACCTAGTACCTTACTTGCTGTGGCCAGTTACCAGTCTCAGCCCCCTCTTACTCATACTTCCACCTACTTTGTACTCTCTATCGCAACAATATTCTTCAACTTGCGCGCAACAACGTATCTCGATCAATAAGCTTGGTGCACCGCACGGTTCAACCTTGCACATATCAACCGCACAAACTCAATCATTTTTAGCCTTACTATTGTGCCGTCCATTCGTCTGCGTTTGGTTGGCCGCCATTCAAGGTACACATAATCACTGTCTAGCCTCACCTTCCAGGCTACCGCCTTGCTTCCAGGTTGCTTACCACCGTCAAATGGCAAACAGAAGATAGCCAACTTTATGGCAGACCCGAGGCTCGGGCTCTCTGAGGCCGTCTCGGAAGAGCGCACCGAGCCCTTTTCACAGTCCGAGATTGACGCCCGCTTTAAGGGCATTCGTGTTGAGGAGCCCGTCTCTACAACTGGGTCTTTCGCCGTTCCACTAGACGAGCTCCATATTGAGGATCACCACCACAAGCAGGGCATCCGCATCTTGTTCCGTCCTCTTGCTAGCTTCCCAAATTCACGGTCGGTTAGTCCTGGTAGTGACAGTTGCCAGTGGCTCGCTCTCCGTGCCGAAGTTGCCTCCCCGGAGCAGCCTGAGCACAAAGTTCTGGCTGTGACTCAGACCTCCAAAGATATCAAATTCTCCGTCCGTATCCCCGGTGAGACTCAGGATGCCTCTACGAGACCTCCTCTATGGTGTGAACTATACTACGATCCTGCCAGTGACAAAGTCATATTCTTGAATAGATCTGACGTGCCGATTTCTCTGTCAGGCGTGTCGCCGACGCCACTTTCGAGTCCTCCCCTCAGTGCTGCTCACATCATCAACCCTGGGTCAACCAAGGCTCTGAAGCCTGGAACTTGGCGCATCAGTATTCGAGACATTGATGTTATTGACTTTCGAATACTTGAGAAGCGCCCAGTGACCCTTTATCAACCACAGCAACCGACTATCAACGAGGACGTTCCACCAACCTCAAGCATCGCCACTATCAACTCGAGTGGGAAGCGAGCTCTGACTCCAGAGTATGACGAAAAGAGGGTGAAACGTCGTGTCTCGGAGCCAGAGACACCCGGCGACGATGGTGTCATTATGTTCCTAAGGCCTTCCGCAGATCCACTGGTTTTCTCTTTACCAAACGGCCGTGAGAGCAAGGAGCTTGCCACCGCAAATGGTCATGCTTTACTAGACGCCGAAAAAGGCGACACCATTGCTATTCCAGGCGTCTGTGAGCTTGACGAATACCAGCTCACCAAGCGGGAGCCTATTGCGTCCACATCGCTGTCTGCCGTGTACACAGCAACACATTCTCATGTGCCAGATAACATTGTCACGGTGAAGGTGCTCAAGACGCGCGTTGCCAATACCAATGACAAATCGCTCCTTCACGAGCGTACTGTCATCCGCCAGGCAGACATGTGGCTTCGTGAGTGCAGGAGTCAGGAAGACCTGCAGCACAAGTCTATTGTTCGGTACTACGGTGGTGATGCACGTTTCCTGTCCCTCTACATGGAGCATATAGATGCCAAGGACCTTACTGCGGCGCCTCGGTGGAGGAGCAAGGCTACCGACGAGTTTTTGGGTGACAGGAGCGACGCTATCAGAATCCTAGGAGATATCGCTGGCGCTCTCAACTATATCCACGGCCGCAAGCTTGTGCACAACGACATTAAGCCCGCCAATATCCTTTATTCGCCAGAGCGTGGTGCTGTCCTTTGTGATTTTGGTCTTTCGACCCTGGCCGCTAATTCACCGACAACTGGCGGAACACCGTACTACATTCCTCCAGAATTTATTGGACGGAAACAGCGTGGACCTGCGTCTGACGTTTGGGCTCTTGGTGTCACTATGCTCTACGTATTGCGCAAAATCTCATTTCCGGACTCTCGTGCCCGTCGCCAGCACCCACGACCCCTGTATTGGTTAATCGCAGGTGTGAACAACCCAAATTCACCGCACAAACAGCATGGAAATGGCCAGCCCGCCATGTTACAGATGCGAGATTGGCTCACCGAGATCTTCGAGGCTAGAGAGAAACTCAACTCTAAAGATCGACTGGAACGGATTATCAAAGAGATGTTATACCCTAACCCTAGCCAGCGCATCACCATGGCTAAGGCGTTACAAGAATTGGCGATCGACCAAGTTGCGGTAACTGCAGGATGAAGCCTACGCAACGAAAGCAACTGTTCACCAACCTTGATTTTGTCCCAAACACATTCGCATGAATTTTTATGTTGTTTTTTCTCTCTTTTCATTTCAGGAGTTTGGTGTTGGACCTGTTTAATGTTACATGTCGGATATATATGAGGAGGAGAGTAAGTTTATGAGTAACCCCAGTCAACCAACACTTGCTAACCCGCCCAGATTGGATATACCCAGTTAATGATTTTAGACGCCGCGTTTTGTTTCGCGGTCAAGCATGTCGCATTATACAATTAAATATTTTTCTCAGCATGTATCATATTTTGGAAGGCCGCTCACATCGTATTATGGCTGTTGACCATTCAAATCATTTGTATCATCGGATGAAGCGTATATATCTATAGACTGAATCCCATTGCAAAGATGGCTGCAAGACCTACAACAGAGGTCAAGGTCATCGCATTTACACCCAGAATGCCGGCTGCGTTACCGTCGTTGCCACCCTTCTCCCCTGAAGAAGACGAGTTGGAAGCGCTCTCGTCAGTTCCATTGCCTTTCTGTTGCTTGATTGTAACATAGTCCACATCGCCAGTCTTGTTGCTAGGTCCCTTTGCGTTCTCCTTGAAACGGATGTCCGCGCAATTGTAGAGTGCATTGCCGCTCTCGCCAATAGTAACAACCTGAATACTGCCAACGTCGCCATCAGACGGCTTGACATCTGAAGGCAGCTTAAGCTCATCAATGAATAGAGTGCCTGGGTTTGTGGCGTTCAAGAAATGGGGTGTAAGGGAGACGTTGAAGTTGGTTGTGTTCTCGCCGAGACCAAGGTTGACGAAAATATAGGTCCAGTTGTGGTGAAGATCGAGTGTAAGGGCACCACCCTCGAGGGGCCAATCGGTGAGGTTCTTCTTGTTGTAGTCAACTCCAGCACCTATATTCTGTCAGTAAAGTACGAGACAATACGTGAAACATTGAGAGTCTTACAAGGGTAGGTCCACTGGCTGTACTTCTCCTCATTCTCTGCACTAAGGGTATCAGCTCGCCATGTAGGGAACACGAGGCCGAAGTGAGCGGAGACAGCCTGGACAGTAGCCAGGCCTGCGAGAGTCTTGAGGGCCATCATCTTGGAAATTGAGTTGCTCGGTATTGAAGGTAGAGAGGATGAGGAACAGGAGATGGGGGTGTGACGGGCGCACAGCTCGTCTTTATATGTGAAAATGAAGCAGACATCACATTGAAGGGTCCAGGTCCAGGGCATGCGGCCAACCTCCAGCTCGTTCAATTGAGTCTGAATATGGAAGCTGTCCTTGGCCAAGCAGTTATTGACCTAGCGTGAGTCAGTTTTGCAGGGTTGTGGCTGCTGACTCTGCGTGACAGCCGCCTGTAGGGTCACTGCTCCGGTCCCTTCCCCGGACATTCGGGGGCTGGTGTGAATCTTGACGGAGTGGGTGGCCGGTTGAGTACGGGCCCTGGCCGGAGCATGATATAGTGATAAGTAAATGATGCTGTAGTCAGCACAATCTCTTGGGTCATCGATGCACTATCATGGAGCTTCCCATATTCTCAGCTTTGTTTGTATAGACCGATAAAACAACAGTCGTGCATGTACACCATCCGGAGCGCGCACAACTTTCTCACTTGTCTGTCACGACGTATGTCTAGAAACGGTAGTGCCATGCGGGGGATGGCTTATGAGAGCGAATTTGAGACCATAATAAACTTGCTCAAATGGCCGCAACAATCCCTGTGGGCTGAAGCCATTATTGTGCCTTGGCCCTCTTAGCGACTGAAAATCCGACTTGAATTAGACTATTTTTAAGGTATTTATCAATCTGGAGCTAGCGGTGTGAGTGGTGGCACTGGTCTGGAACATTGCGAATTCAAGTGGTGATCATTATTGTGGGTGATGCAGGGTAAGTTCATGATGAGTGGAGGGTTTTAACCAAGTTCAGCACTGCGATAGCTAAGAATGGTCCATATGCTGGTTATTTCAAGCCTGAACGGCATAAAACTTCCAAGTAGATATTATGCGATATGTAGTTTCCGTCCCACCTGTGAATATCTTGTGTTTTATGCTGTTGTTTATATCACATGTCGGTTCTTCTCACTACACTGGGGCGTGTAAGTCCATGGAATTGTAGCGTTGAGAGCCGTTACCTCGAAAGCGTTCAACACCAAAAATGTGGGAATTGGTTTGGAACCACAATTGAGCATCGATAGCTTGTGATACAATTGCATGATGTATCGTCATTCGGTTCAACCCATTTGATATGGAATTGTAGTTCTATCAAGGATTCGACGAGGATCTGACACGTCACGTGCTGCAAGACGTTCTTATCCGATAAGATTTTGTAACCTGGAGACCCACCTTTGACCGATAAGATCGATGCTCGTTCATGCTTCAATATTTGGCTACGCTACTCCCTCTCCCTGCCATACAGCATCTACAACAATTATCATCATGGATCCCGCACGTAAAGCTATGATCGCGGGGCGAAGATCTCCTACCCGCCGAGACGTGACCTCCCCCCGACACGATCCTACCAACCGAATCAGCAAATCAACCAAACCGACTGGATCCAAAATCAACCCCAAGTACTTGACCCAAGACGAGCAATCCCGACAATTCGTTGCCGATGAGGATAAGTTCGTTCTGAAGCAGTCCAAGAAGAAGGCCAACATCCGAATTCGAGAGGGCCGCGCAAAGCCTATTGACTATCTGGCTTTCAACCTGAGATATATCGACACCGACCGTGACGTATTTGACGACGACGACGCCGATGTCGATATCGATATTCCTGCGCCTGGAGATGTTATCGCATCCCTCGATGGAGAACAAATCACGGAGCTAGATTCCGATATTGCATCCTATCACGTGCTCGAGACAAATGCGACCAACCGCGAATACTGGAAAGCGCTCCAGACCCTTTGTGCAGACAGGAAGGCGAAATTAGATCCGCACGGCCATGAAAGAAGAGTCGTGAGCAGTGTGTCAGACGATATTGACAAGATCCTTGCCCCCAAGACGCACGACCAGTTGGAATCCCTGGAAAAGCAGATCAAGGCTAAACTACAGTCCAACGAGGATATCGACACGGATTACTGGGAACAGCTGCTTCGAAGCCTTCGAGTATGGAAAGCCCGTGCCAAGCTGAGCCAGGTATACGAGAAAATCAAGGAGATTCGCGTCAACCAACTGAAAGAATGTGACCCGGCCAAGGCGAAGGCCCTGGGTCAGTCGACTTCTGCACCCAAGGTGACATTCGGCTCACAGCCAGTGGCCTCAGCCTCAGCTTCGGACGAAAAGGCGACGCAGGTAGCTGTTTCATCCTCAAGCCATGTTGACAGATCTGCCCCTCCTGGAACCGAGCGCTTTTCTCAGGCCGACAATGAGGACTTTTCTCAGGCTACCAAGGCACTGTATGATCGTGAGGTTGCTCGAGGTGTCGACGAGAACGAAGAGATCTTCACAAGTGAAGAGACTGTCACTTCTTCCAAGCCGCAGTGGGCGGATAAGTACAAGCCTAGGAAACCGCGTTATTTCAACCGTGTACAAATGGGTTATGACTGGAACAAATACAACCAGACTCATTATGACCACGATAACCCACCGCCCAAGGTTGTTCAAGGTTACAAGTTCAACATATTCTATCCTGAGCTCATCGACAAGACAAAGGCACCAACATTCAAGATTATTCGAGAGCATGGCCGCAGACGTGGGGAGTCGTTTGCTGCTGCTGGTGAGGAGGACACGTGCCTGATTCGGTTTATTGCAGGTCCTCCATACGAGGACATTGCGTTTCGTATTGTGGACCGAGAGTGGGATTATAGCGCCAAGAAAGACCGAGGCTTCAAAAGCTCCTTTGACAAGGTATGTTCATCTCCCCTCTTCTCGTATTTCACGTGGCAGGGCCAAGTGTCTGCCCTTGTACGGAGCACTTTGGGTTTGTACTGTGGTGGCGGTTTTGATCGTTGGATGAGTTGCAGTTTATGCAGCCTAGGCCAGTCCACGTTGATGGCGGCAGTTAAGACTCATTATCTCCACACATCCTCTCCCGTATTCTACGCCCAGGAACGCACAAATCTAACCACGTGTGCTTTACAGGGTATCTTGCAGCTGCACTTTCAGTTCAAAAAGGTATGGCCCTAAACAACGTCTGTTGGCCCAGCTTGATCGTTTGACTAACATGATGCTTCTAGATCTATTACCGGAAGTAGACCCGGGTATCCATTACCCGTTTCTTTCTTGCCAGGACTTGCTTCGGCCTTCGCCTGGTTCGAGCAAACTAGGCCACCAACTAATACAGAGAGATGGAAACAGTGGGTGCTTTCCCCGTTCGTCATGTTCGAACGTAAGAAAGGAAAAAGATGCAAGTTTCCCAGCGGGGGTGCGGACCAATCCGCCCTGTCGAATGAGGCTTGCATTATCACGGCTGTTTATAGCTCTCGACATGCGTGCTTTATAAAGGCTCATGTCTGTTGATACTTTTGTACTACTCATTAGAGATATCCCACCAAGGCCCAAAGGCAGAAGTCGGTAGAGAGGCAGATACAAGAAATGATTGGGATGATGTTGAGTCGGTGTCATCGCCTTCCCAATCTTGCCCTACAACTGATCTCGCAAACCAGCTATGGGATCATATTTTGTTCCCTTGCGTTGTTGACATATTCTTAGCAGACGTGCAGAGAGAGATGTTTCGGATGCAGCAAGCATCACGATGGACGTGGCAGCAAACCCGGGTCATCAGGCATGCTGTACCTAAAGGCTTCTAGAAGGCTGTCACTCACAAGCGTTCACGGACCGCGCGTCGAACTGATGGCACCAAACCGCTCGGTCATCTTAATGTTTACGTGTTTGAAAGGAGGAATCTGCTCTGAAGATAAGCAATCAACAATATGACTAGAGGATTGGTGCAGTTGTCACCAGTCGGAACAACTGCTTCAACCCTGATGCCTTAAACCTCAGTTTTCATTCGGGCACCCGACCATGATGTTTCGAAAGATTGTTCGATGTGTATTCTTTGACGCATCGGTCCGCAGTGCAATGGTGATTTTATGCTTCAACAGTCTTCTGGCGGCTTCCCCGGCTGCTTCCATAGTGCTTCACAGCAGCATCAGATGGAAAACGGAGATTCAAACGGGAAGGGCAACGCCCGATGCATTGATTGGCGTTCTGATTGGTATCCAGATTGGTGTCCCGATTCGTATCGTATGAAATGCAAGGTGCCGTTTGAGACGTATACGTCCCGCGATAGCCCCGTTGACGAGAGCACAAGCCGGCTGAGCTACCGTCAAGTGACTTGAGTCCGCCTTGGTAAGATGTACCATGTAGGGTGTGATGTGTCATGCTTCTCGGTCGCGATACCAGACTTGCCAGATGAGCCCAGGACGTTTTGTCAGAGGAGAAGGCAGATTTGGCGATACGCAAAGGGGCATGGAACACAAGGCTGCGCGGACCGGTCCAACCAGCATCGGCAAATTTCATGTTAGAGTCTTCTGCTGCAAGGTTGCACGTCCAGTTTGGACCTTGAGTCAGGGCCTTAAGCTATTCCCTTCTTGAGGCGCGATGGTCTACATCACTTGTAGATCATCCTTGCATGGTTACTCCACCCAAGCAAGCATTGAACATCCATATCTGGCGGTTGTTTCAAAAAACTAGGGATGTGGATGTGTATACATCGAGGTGTGCGAGGTAACAGGAGAGTTCCTGTTGAGCTATGTTGATTCCTCTAGCAGTACTCATGTACGTCACCCAGACCAGAGGAGTAGCGGGAGAAGAAGAATCAGAGAGGTTTGGGGGGAACTCGTTTGCACGCCCAACATTCAAGGTCCAACGTCTTCAGACTTGTACCTGATGGCCACACACAGCACACACAAGCACGGGCACACAATACACAAATGCATGTTAGTAAGATGGCTTGCCGTGCGTTATGAGCCACCCCAAGGGCGTGTCTCAAATATGGCGTCCCTGTCTGTTATACTAGTGCAATGGCTTGCAAGGCGCTTGTTGGTCGAAGTTGTCTATTTGGCTTGGCTCACACCCCCCGGCCTTGAGTACGATCTTGGGGTCCATGCCCATAGTTTCGACGGTTATGAAGGAGGATGAGGATCTAGCTGAGATTTCTTGATCTGTCAACGGGCAGTTGTTTATCAACGGATCGATGTCTAGACGAAGCCGTTGCCCAAGAGCCAGCCCTGCAACTCCACACCCTGCCCCAAACGAACGGGAAGAGCACAAGCGTCGTCGTTTCGGCATCAAATATCGCCATCTATCCTACTCCCCCGTCCTTGTCCCATTGTGTCTATTGTAACGTTCTGCTATCTGCCGTTCCTCTCCTCTATTCTTCGTCTCATACTTACATCTCATTCCACTTTGCCTTCTCAACTCGCTTCCCATTACTTGGTGCATGAGAGAAGAAGTCTCCTTGTCTCGAGAACGCCATCAAACTACCACGAGACCCATTGTACTTCCTTCCAAACAGCGCTTTCAACTTCAACAGAGGTCGCTATGGATCCACCGTTTCCAGGTGACGGACAACCTTCCAGCTACACGAATACTATTCCCGGTCACGGGCAACAATCGCCTTGCCTGTCAGAGCTCACCGGTATGGAGTCATACTATGCCCTCTCCTCGGGTCCCCAGGATCAATCACCTCATCTATCATCAACTGGTCCGCTGTCGCTGGGCTCGACCCTGTCACAGCGTCAGGATAACCAGCAGCAGCTGTCACATCCGACTCATGATGCCACTGCATACAATTCCATGTCCTCAGGTTTTCATTATCCGCCTCGAAGCCATCATCAAGTCTGGCCTTCACCTCCACCAGGGCCTGACGATTATGACAACTATTCCTACCAAAGCTCTCCAAGCAGTGGTAGTGCCCCAATGAGTTGCTACAATCCTTCACCTATCTCACCCAGGACCTGGTCCTCTCCGGACTTTCCTCTGTCTCAGCCATCAGAATCCATCCACCAGCAGAGCCAACAGAATCCATACCATAACCTCAGGATTTGCACCCCAACATCAATTGAGGGATATCCTGTCAGAGGCCCTCGGGTACTGACGCCTTTTACAGGCAGCTGCATGCATCAGGGCTTCGATAATGAGATTGACGGTCTGCCGCACAACTATTCCCCCACAACGATCCCAAGCTCATCGGCTGGAGCACTTTCTTGTACCAGCTCCCCAAAGCAGCCCTTGCTTGGAGCTCCTATGCACATGGAGGCTAAGCGAAAATTATCTCCTGGCGAACCAGAATACCCTGCGAGCCCAGATGAACAGCTGGACGCCAAAGATTGCAAAGGCGAGGCTGTTGGCGCCAAGACCGAAGAACCATACGCCAAGCTCCTCTACAGAGCTCTGATGAGCGCTCCGGAATATGCCATGACTCTTCAAGAGATTTACCAGTGGTTTCGCGAAAACACCGATAAGGACGTCAAGAAAGAGAATACCCCGAAGAGACCGGGCAAAAACGCCGAAGGTTGGCAGAATAGCATCCGCCACAACCTTAGCATGAACAAGGTACGTAGAGAAGCACTTAAGCGATGCACCCTTTAGATTTCCCGTCTCAGATCTCCCCCAAGCCCCTTGCACTTTCCAAGTGTAGTATGCGGCATAAGCATATGCACACGGGCCAACGTCTTTTTTGAGGGCTTGAACGAATCATCCTACAACAGTTTCCTCAAAGCGGGCGTTCCAAAGACTGACAGTGGATCATGATGCTAGGCTTTTGTCAAACGAGGAAGCCAGCAGGATACAGGCTCGGCGCCGAACGCAGCAGGCCAGGGTTCAGGTTCAGGTGCAGGTCTAGGCACTGCAAAAGCTGGCGAGCCCAAGAAGGCTACAGAATGGAAGCTGGTGGATTGGGCTATTCGAAACGGTGTCGAGAGCACAACAAAATACCGCCCCAAAAACCCCCCGCGCCGAGTTGTGGGATCAAGGGTTCATCACCATCCTTACGATCATAGATTTCCACAGCACGGTAGCTTAAACTCTCCCACCGGAGTATCTGGGCGAAAGGGAGACTGCTCAGCGACCAAGCTGAGAATGCGTGGGCGTCAATACGCGCACGAGGCGAACATGCCACCAACATCCCACCATATCAATATCATGGCACACCCTCTCCCCATGCGACGGACGACAGCGATGCCGAGCATGTATCAGTCACATCACCAGCAGGGCTACGAAGACATGATGATGCCACGGATGGAGACAATGCCACAAACGACGATCAAGCAGGAGTACACTCCAATGACACCCGATTCTAGTGCGTTTGGTTTCGTGCTTCCAGAGCCGAGCCTAATACATGCACATGCAGCCAATTCCAGTTCTAGCGCGAGCGCTGGCAATGTCAACGGTAATGACACTACCGCATATGCGCTCCCTACTGGTGGACATCAGCCCCAACAAGGCATGTACGTTGGATCATCTCCGTGCGAATATCCGTATGGGATGGTCGACGTCACAGGCGTCTATCAGGGAGCCGGTCACAATACAACTAGCGGCGGAGTCAACGAGCGCCTCCTGGGGATCGGCCCTAACGCAGTCTACAACTGGAACGGTCAGGCACTATGAGTCTGGTATGAAATACTCCGATGGCAGGTCTCTAGTCTCTCAGCCACAGTGTCGCATCAATCGTGCTGGCGGCCGACTGAGACTGGCTATGGCTACTGGCGTTGTGCGATACGCAATGTTATCAAGGCCGGTTCTTACGGAAGAGAAGAAGAAGAAAAGAAAGGAAAAGAGGGAAAACAAGAAGAGCAAAGAAAAAGAAAAAAATCCTCAAGAAAACCAACAAAAAAAGGGAGCCGGAGACCGGGTCGGGTCTTGGATCCTTCGTCGACTTACTGGAACATACAGCGGTAGCGCAGGAATCGCGGGAGTGAAAAAAGAGGGGCTGAGAGGTGTTTGACCAGAGTTGAGTGGCCCTGGAAGAAAAAGCAAGTCGACTTCTTTGACGATGCAGTGAGATCAGGAGGCGGCACTTAAACGGCCCCTCATGGCTCATGCTAAGGGGACCGACGTTGGAGAAAACTGACAGCACCAACGAGAGCAAGGCACTTGGCATCATTTCAGCTGATACTTCCCCCTTCCTCTTGCTTGCTTCACTTTTTACCTTTTATTCTCGCTTCCACTAACTTGGATGGATCATGAACCCCACACAGACCCTGGAGGTCACGGCGGATCGCAATCTACCCGAACATACATGAACACGAAGAGCGTACAGTAGACTCGCGGTCATGGACTTGGCGCGAGACGCCGAGGCTGGGGCTACATACATGTGGCTGGGCTGGAGCTCTCCTCTGTCTGGTCGAGCATGGTCATGGTCATGGTCATGGTCATGGTTGCTATGCATAAAAAGTGCAGTTCACTTCAATGCATCACAGCTCAAATGGGCTTGACTTGGCATGACATATCGCGCGGGGGCTAGCAAGAAGGAGGGAGGGAGATAGGCAAGGCCCTGTCTTGTCTTGTCATGTCTCATCTTGCCCTGTCTTGCGTTGGTCTATCCTCTTCCATGGCCACCACGATATCTGTCATATTCCCAGCTTCCCGGAACGCAGAGCTCAGTGTCCTCACGAGACAAGATGTACGGTAGCATTACCGCGGCTTTTAGGTCGCAAGTGCAACAAAAATAACCAGGGCATGGAGGAATAGAGAGAACATGGGGCTCGGACTTAGTCTTGGTCGGACAGTATTGTTTTCTTGTCGAATTTTCTCCTTCTTTTCACTTTCACTTTCGCTTTGTCTTTGTCTTTGTCTTTGTCTCGTTTCGGGAATTTATTTAGACGATGCACTCCATCTTTTGGCTCCCCAAGGACCGTCAGAGAGGCATCATTATTGTTTGGTTGGCTATTACCGGAGACGACGAGCGAGAGGTCCTCCCAAGCGTGTCAATGTCTTTATTGTCTTCCTTATCATAATCGGCTTGGTATTCACCCCCACACTTGTGTATCTCTACATCAAGGAGCTTGGCCAGACACAAGCGTTCTGTTCACATACCCCTTTCCTCCTACCGGTTCGGGCATGATGCCGAGGCCAATCGCCATCATCACTTTTGTTTCACCCCGAGAATGAATACCAGTCAAGTCTTTGAGATTTGTATTGTTATCTGTTATCCTCTTACTGGACAGTCTGTTTGATCCAAGATGGCCAGGCATGGGTTTTCATCGATGAATAGGAACACTATCAAATAGAGGAGATCGACAAGAGAGTTTGGCGCAGCTCATACATAGCGAAGGTAGATCTACAAGAACAACAATACAATACAACTCTAATTTAACAGGTCCGGAAATTTCCACTGTGAAAACTGGCAAGGCTTGGCTCAGGGTCAGGGCCAGGGGATCGACCCATCCATGTTTCTGAGCTTGGACGATTGTATCCGACGATTAGCCTCAGCATGTTCTTATGTTGCGATCTTGTGTGGTAAAGGTAAATCGAGCCTAAATCGCCATTCCCTGCCCTTCCCCACCCGAACCTGGCCCTGAATGTGCTCAGCTTTTTAACCAGATACGAGTGGGGGTAGCAGGGGGTTCGTGAGGCTATTATTGAGAGACATAACGAATCAAATTGCGTACCAAACTGTCGGGACAGCTGAGCCAACAGGGTGAGTATCCGGCCCCTCTACTTGCTATTCATCCTGAACCCCTGTTGCATCTTCTCTTCTCTCACGCTGAGGTGCGCTAACGGGGAAGCTCGGCCTTGATAAGAAAGCCAAGACCCAACTTTCTAGAGGCGTTGATCCCCAGGAGACTAGCCTTAAGACTCGTGGCCAGTTAGATGTGCAGGGCTTGTCCCTGAAAAGGAAAATCGTCGAGAAACAACGGGAATTGGGGGGGAAATAACCCGCACTTTAAGTTGACGCACAAGCACTCCACATCTCAGAATGGCATAATAGAATGGGATGCTAATGCTCCACTTCTAGAATAAGCATTGAGTCTTAGCTTCGCTAATGCTGACAACCAACGACCAACATTCAAGAAAGACATTTGCGTAAACCCTGTGCATCAGCAAGGTGAGCGTTTTCGTCAAAACCTGCCCAGCGTGGGACGTTGCCTTGCACTTCCCCCTCGAAGGAGAGTAAAGAAGCACTGTGGAAGACAAGTGCAACCAACAATTGCCAGGTAATGGTTCCGTATTAGTGGAAGCTGTGTTGGAGACTTGCAATTAGACATCAGCCACACCTTCAATGCTCAAGCTTGCTGGTAACTTGGGGTCCGTAGCATGCGATGAGACATTAACCTTGAAGTGCTGCATGTGCTCCCTGACTAGGTAGCCAGATGTAATCATATGAGACACACGGCGTGGTTGTCTGCCTCTTCAGCCTTTCTTTTTTGCTCAGCATCCTTGCAGTGGCATGTCTGAATAGAGACCCCTTGCTCTATCCTTGTTTGGCTGCTGTCAACAGAAGTAATCCTCCAATTCAGTTAATGAAGGCTGGCAATGTGTAGCAATCCAACACCAGTCATCACTAAAGCAAGCAACCTGTCGCGTCGCATACTTTTGAGACACCCGATTGCGGGCTCACATCTCAGGCGCTGAGATTTGGAAGACCAACAGGTCCCGAGAGTTTGGCCATTGAGGTGACACAAGATCTGATGTAACTTGGCTATGCGCAGCACATGTTGCAGCAGGGATGCGAGAAGAAGAAAGCCCTGTCAAGCCCAAAACTGCTCCATAGATGCCATGGACATCACAGAACCTACGCGCTGCGTCGTTAGCTGTTCGGCGGATTAACCCTGACAGTAGCGGCCGCTAACCTCGCGCTACTGTTCGTATGTTAGCGCACAATACTGACACTTTGACAGCTCAACAGCCCCCAGGTTAAATCTTAATCTCAGCCAGGAACGGGCCAGGTTATGGTTGCTATGCTTGGGCGAGTGTTGTTGTCAAACTTGTCTGGTTCTATTCTTCCACCATGTTCTCTCTGGGGCCTGGCATTATTCCATGGCCAGCCTCACAGCACAAAACTCAGATAGGCAGGAAAAAGAAATGCCCTTTGCCTGTGGTGTGTACACCGATATGCTTCACCGTTTCGGAATGGGACCTTTGCAGGTTAGCTTTCGGGCCAACAATGACAATAGGAACAGGGCGTTCTGCACCAACCATGGCTTACCATCAAAAGGCTAGCGTAGCTGGGCACACATGTTCTAGTGTCATCTTCCTAGCTGCCTTGCTTTGCACGTCCTGCAGATCTAACCCACTGTGCGTTGCAACAAGGGCATTGCAAGAGGGTCATGATTGACCTCCAGGATGTATGAGTGGATACTCTACTCATGCGTTTGAACCTTTCTCCGTCGACGCCTATTATTGTCATGGCATGAGCCCCTTTCGTTTCTGAAAACGGGATAAGCATAAGCCCCGCGGTCAAACGCTGAGTTAGCCAACGCAATACTCTACTAGAGTTCGCATTTCCACTGGACAATGCTAGATCTCTGTCACGTAGAATGGTTTGGTGGACACACCCACTGTCGGAGAAACCCGAGGAGCTTTATCTCCGGTCAGACAGGCACATTGAGTAGAGGTCAGCTTTCAGTCGTAGCGATGTGACCCTAAAGCGCCAAAGATAACCCCATGTCCTGCTGTATCCTAGGACGATCCTGATCCACAATTGAGCAATGTATGGCCATTCTGCCTCGGAAGAAGCCATTGCAACCTATCTTGCCTATGCTTTCACCAACAACGCATGAGATCTCACGCTCGATAGGTGGTGGTAATCACTCGTCTCTGCAGTTCTCATTGGATCTTGCTCACCTACAATCCTGATGTCACCAATATCACACATGTCTGCTGCACCAATACAAAACTTCGAATTTAGCACGATTTGGTCCGCTCAATTTCTGGCTTGCAGAACTGCGAATTATCAACCCTGAAAGACAATGGCTCGGGCTATAGTATAAGCCCAGGCGGGCTCAAAACAAACATCACGGCCGCAACAGCGATGATGAGCGAGGAAGTGTTTTTGAGTTATGCAGCACAGTGCAGCTTGTGACTTGTCCTGGCGTGACCGGGGGGGCTGGTTCTCAATAACACTGATGTAGCCGTGACCGGCTAATCGTCGATCATCGTCCCCTGATGTGCTGTGCCGCATTCTAATTCGGGGATAACCATCCAGTCTGATTGAGTCACCTTGGTTGGCAGTCGGACAGTCAGGCTCATCACCCGCGACCCGGTACCTGGTACGATCCAACAGGCATCGGCAGCCACTTGATCCACAATCGAGATAGTATCACGATCTTAACAGATTCACTTTTCAGATCGCGACAACCACCGGCGGGCTGAATTCGCGAAACGAACTCAACCAACATCTTATCCACCCATTTATCGTGGTTAGGCTTTGAGCCCCATGGGTCGTTTGCTGGGGAAAACGGCCAAGGCACCTGTCGAGCGATAATAATCAGAACTGAAGTCTGATGCACTCTAAGAAGTGATCGTTCTGATCCGAAGACGCATAGCACCATCCTTCTTTAGAGGCCGGGAGTTAACCGAAAAGCCAGCATATCACACGTAGCTATCTGCAACGGTAGGGTCAACCAAAGCAACCAGCGGGGGCTAAAGATAAACAGTTCACTCGCACCGTCAAGTGTCGCCGATATACCAGCCTTGCCGATATTGCGTTTACTTTGTGTCAACTTGCTCATTTTTGGCATCATCATATGGCAGTCTTTCCACTCTGTTTCATTCTGCGTACAGTAACGCTCGCTGCAAGGACCGGCGTCTGGTCCGTTAGCGCACATTGTTAGGGTGTGAGTTGTTGATCCTTGCGAGACGACCCTTGTTGGAGGACATTTCGTAATGCCACACAAGCATGGACTTCGGACTTCTCCAGGTTCTATGAGTGTTCTCGTTGTATATAACTAGGTACACTCCTCAAGGCGTTTCTTGGCTACCATGCTATTCCACCAGACAGAGGATGGATCCACCATACTGAAGCGCAGACAGCGCTTGAAGGGTGCCACAATCTAGTATATTTGATGCATTGCCGTTATGTGCGACTACCGCGTGACAAATGGTGTATGAGGTCGAAGCTAGATCGAGCAACAAGTGCAGAACGTCGAGGGTGGCCCCTCAGTTGCAACACAATATTCCATCATCTCTCCAATGATAGTAATGCACATACACGCAGCATATCCGAGTCTGGAAGTTCTCCCAAGTTGGTGCGATGGAAGTCGAAGGAGCGTCTTCGGCACCTCCCAAGCACACGCCATGAAGCGCCTCGTCAAGCCTCAATCGTACGACTTTTATGCTCTCGGGCATTGATAACTGTTGTCTAGCAACTGAACGCAATCTCACCTTCGCATTTTGATAGTAGCGTTTGATTTCTGGTTTATCGTTCCTGCAGAGGGGCCATGATACCGAGACTTGTGAAGAACCAGTTGGCAGACCGGGCGAAGGGGAGAATGTTTCGTACGCAGAGACCTTCCTGTCTTCTTGAGTGAGTCCGACCAGTTGCCAAAGATGATGAGACACTCGCAATTGTGTTCACGAGCAGCGATGTGAATGATTTGCCGTCAGGTTTTGCATGCAGTCCACTAGCTGAAAGCTCCCCAGGTCTCTCAGCCTAGAAAGAGGAATCTCAGAAAATAAGTGTCGGCAGGTATGAGGCTCAATTTCATGCGCCAGGTGTAAATCTCAGGCGGAAATTTAAATGTATACAAGGGCGATATACCATTCCAGGGTCAATTTTCCGGGGCACTCAAGTTGCTGGATAATTACCTATGTCAATGTAGTGTTACTGGGATGAGAATGCTCGGGGGTTCTTAAGCACAAATCAGATAATTAAGAGATGGGAAAATGAGAAACATCTCGGTTTCTGGGAGTTTCCATTAATTAGATTCGTCTCGTTATTCATAGCATAGGCACAATAGTGCATCGATGATGCTCTAGACTTCATGAAATATGCAGCGTAACCTCATATTTCGTTCGTATTTGCGCCAACACGGCAGACTATCGATACCTTGGTTTCTGGCATATATGGTATTATGATGTCAGTGATCGAATGGAAGTTTTCTGCGTATTTAGTAGATATCTTTGACTAGAAGATTTCATAATTGTATCTGACGGTGCTGTCTGAGATGAAGCTCAAAATTTTCGTTTTTTCTTGACAGGACCAGCTGCTGCCTTCTTTTCAAGCTCCTTTTTGAGTTCCTCTCGCCTTCGGTCTGCTCTCTCCTGAGATGTTTCTCTTGGTTTTGAGTCCGCCGTAGGTTCCGCTATAGTGGACCGGCCCTGTCGCTTTCCTTCATCGGTTTCTGACGTTGGTTTATCCTTATTGGCATGACTTTTGCCAATAACTCCCAGCTTCTTGGGAGGGTGATGTGAAACTGCTGTCATACTAGACTCGGTTACTTCATCGCCAAGAGGGATTGGCTTCTCTTCGACTGGTCCTTTCGATTTGGGCCCTCCTATACGGCCAAGGCCACCTCTCTTTATCGTAGGTTGCGGTGAGGCTGAAGGTGATGGGATTGGATCCTTGACTTTGAGCGGGTTTACTGCCTCATCGTTCTCTGCCTCGGATGCCGTCTCCGATTCATCGCGCTGCTGGACTGGCGGCTCTGTCCTTGGCTCGGATAGTACATGTTTGGGAGGAGGAGGCGGAGTTGACTGCTTTTTTCGGCCCAGTGCCCCTAACCTGCGAACTGACTTGTCCGCTTTCTGTATCTTCGGAATAGGTGGTACGCTTCCTGTTGAAACCAACGATTCTCCCTCTGTAGACACATCATCGGAGACCTGTACTCTTTTCGCATCTATGAATTTCCCCTTGGACGCGAGGTGAGGGGGTGTCGATTGAACTTGGAAATCATCATCGTCCTCCTCGACGGTTCCGGTTTCTATATCCTTTGGAAAAGAGGATTTGTCATTTGTAGTAGCCGTTTTGTGCTGCGTCTGACGTGCCGCGGATGATGCACCTTTGAAGTCTTGCCACCATTGATTCGACTGAGGCGATTCTGCGTCGTTTATCGTTGGCTCGAACTGAAGCCCCCCTTCTCCAAACACCCTCTGCACTAGAGACTCTACGTCATTTGGGCTATCACTCTGGTATTGAAGTTCAGATTTCCAACTTCGACGGTCGAAAGGGGCAAGGCCAGGCACCTTCTCCGCTGCCGTAACTCTAGAAATCCTCTTTTTTCCGGACAGAGCATTGAAGATATGTTCCATACCTGTCCCCATGGCTTCCAACTTGTCCAAGAGCTTGTTAAGAACTGCATCTTTGTATCCCAAGGTCTTTACCAGAGATTCGATTTCCATGTCTTTTGCGTGGTGTGCCTGAATGAGAGGGAGCACAAGATTTGTGGCCACGCTGAACGCTGGTAGCTTCTTCAGGTACATCGGCCACTTTAATGGCTGCAGTCCTGGAATTTCACAAGTTATGTTCAAGACCAGATCGTGGTCTCCCGCCTCAAGCCTAGAATCGCGGTCGAGCCGGATGTTCGTCTCACTGTGACCAGGCTGGGAAGCGTCCAAAGCAGTACCCAAGCTCGTTAAGAATTTGGCCATATTATCTGGAGTATCACTGGGATCAATGCTCGTATTTTCGTTCCAGCCTCTCATAAAAATAGCTTTTCGATCGAGTGTTTCGGCCCACACGTTGGCCATATCAGTGATGTGAATAGTGTATGCCGCCGTATCTGTGTGGAACGACACCAGCAGAACAGGCGAGTCGGGAGAAGTGGGAAGCGGCAGAGACCGCCATGACTTAGTCTGAGACATGCCTGACGAGAAACAAAATGGGCAATACAGATGCGAGCTGGAGAGCCCGTCAAACTGGTAGGAATGGCTAACAGTGCTTTGATTGCGAAAAGTGAGTTCCGGAAGAGTGAGACAGAAGAAGCCTTTCGACTCGGCCTAATATCCAGGGCTAACTGTCTGGCCAATGGCTGTTGACATAGAGTGATGGGAGCAGACGTGATCGAGGTGGGAGGCCAAAGAGATGTCGCACAGCATGAAGCAAGAGGCGGATTAAACCGAATGTTGTGAATAAAATGAAGCTCGGAGAATTTGCTACTCAGGGGTAAGGTCCGATCCTGAGTCGCAACCTCGTTTCTGTCGGTCAAATTTGATCAAGTAGGTGCCTGAATAGACGCGAGTGGCACAAGGACATGCGGACGAGCGTGTGGTATGTTGTTATGAGACTCAAGACTTTAGTTGAAGAAGTCGTATTACGATTCACTGCGTTTATCGAATGCAAAGATCGGTGATTTCCAGAAGATGGCGGGGAAAGGAGTCCAGATATAAAAGCAGGTTGCAGTTCTGACTGTGTATTTTGCTGGTCTTGATACAATGAAGGCGAAAGTGGTGAATACCTACCCATGATGAGAAAACGCGTGAGATTGACGCGCACAGGCGTCTATCAGGCTGCCGCTCCTGCCTGTGATGTAGATAGCCAATCATGGGGCGTCCAGTACAGAAAGTGAGGGAAGGAACAGCACACTTAAAATTGGTCTCTAAATATAATCTTATATTGCTATACATTCTGGGCTTCAATTGGCTTATTATTCAAAAGTGCTACTCAATTCAGTTATTTTAGAGAATTGTTTATTTCGTCGGTCTCTCGCGTCTGATGGCTTGTGAACAGAATGGGGCCAATGCCGATTTTCAGCTCACTTTGTATTTGACATTAGACATTGAAATGGATGCCAATTAGCATTTAAACTTGATGTAAATTGCAACCAATTGGAACTTGTCAAATAAGTTCAAATTTTATAAGATATGGTCCCATTGAGAGCGAAACCATTTAGGTACCATCCAGCATACCTACCACTGCCTAGTAGGTTATCTAGTACTAAGGCAGGATCGCATTTCGTAAATTCCAGGTACTTCTGCAGGTAATCAAGCACGGGCGTCTTGAAGCTGAGGTTCCCGCCATTGATGGAAAGCCAATGAGAAAGGCGGGACAGCCGCTAAAACCACCAAGATCTTTAGATCTCAGATCTACTCGGTACAAGCTTCGATCGCCAGGGACTTTATGACGTACTTCAAATCGGAGCTACACGCTTTTTCTCACAGCCACAGATGCCATTACCAGGGCAGCAAATTAATTACAACGAGGCAGGGGTAGCTTGGAGCCTATTGTCTGTTTCAATCTATTTACTAAGAACAAACACGACCTGGTTTTCCCATCTTTGCGCCTCCCATATGTCGTTGTTTGCATCAGGCATACATAAATTGCCGTTTAGACTACGATCCTCTTTGAGACATCAGCTACTATTCACGAGAAGCGACACATATTCCAGTCTCGCGGCTTTTACAACTATGCCTGTTAAAAGACTGAAGCGCGAATCTTCATCGCCAGCAGCTCGCGGTTCTTCCAAAAAGGCAAGAACATCCAGCACCAATGGCTCCAGCTCATCCGATGTTTTGCGCCTGCCTCACCACAAGGCTGGAGAGGCTGAGGAGAACGGCATCGCCATTCGCAAATTCTATCCACCTGAGATGAGCAATGCGCGAGCTCGCGCCTACAACGAGAATGAGCTTCCTCGGCCAATCGAAGTCCTGATCAACGCCCTGGAGGACACAGCACAAGATCGCAAGAGCATCGATGTCAAGAAGGCAGTCGTCCACTGGTTCAAGATGGACCTGCGAATATCCGATAACAGGGCCCTGGCTTTAGCTGCCGACAAGGCGAAGGAAGCAGGGGTTCCTCTCATCGCAATGTACATCATTAGTCCCCAGGACTACGAAGCTCACTTGAGATCACCCGTACGGATCGATTTTATGCTGAGAACGCTAGAGGTTATCAGGGAAGACCTTGCAAAGCTCGACATTCCTCTATACGTGGAGACTGTTGAGAAAAGAAAGCATCTGCCCGATCGAATTCTAGAGCTTATGGATGAATGGGGCGCAAGCCATCTGTACGCCAACATGGAATACGAGGTTGATGAGCTGAGACGCGAAGGCGCAATGATCAGAGATCTCGCGGAAAACGGCAAGGCTTTCGAGGTCGTCCACGATACATGTATTGTCCCTCCAGGGGAGCTCCATACTGGTGCTGGGAAGCAGTACGCAGTTTACACGCCATGGTATCGGACTTATATTGCTCATATCCATGAAAATCCCGATCTGTTGGAACTATTCGAGCCACCAGAAAAGAATCCAAGCAGTGCGCGCAAAGACTTTAAGAAGCTTTTCGACATGGAAATTCCCGAAGCGCCCAAAAGTAAACGTCTGGACAGCGAGGAGAAGACGCGATTGCGATCATTATGGCCTTGTGGAGAGCACGAAGCAAAGAAGAGACTGGACAAATTCTGCGAAGAAATGATTGGCAACTATAAAGACAAGAGGAACCTTCCAGCTGATGCAGCTACTTCATCGTTATCGGTACATCTGGCAGCGGGGACAATCAGCGCAAGGACATGCGTGCGAACCGCGCGTGACAGGAACAAGACGAAGAAGCTGAATGCAGGAAATGAAGGTATTCAGACCTGGATCAGTGAGGTTGCATGGCGAGACTTTTACAAACACGTCCTTGTTCACTGGCCTTATGTCTGGTAAGTGGAATCATCAACAGGATCGTGTCTTTGACTAATACCAGTAGCATGAACAAACCTTTCAAGCCTGAGTATTCAAACATTTCATGGTCATACGATAATGAACACTTCGCCGCCTGGTGTGAGGGGCGTACTGGGTTTCCGATTGTCGATGCAGCCATGCGACAATTGAACACTTTGGGATATATGCACAATCGATGCCGAATGATTGTTGCTTGCTTCCTAGCTAAGGACCTCTTACTTGACTGGTAACTATCCTGTGATATTACGTATCGGGTCGCCCTGCTAACTTGTCTATTAGGAGAAAGGGTGAGAGATATTTCATGGAACATCTTGTCGATGGCGATTTCGCCTCGAACAACGGCGGTTGGGGCTTCAGTGCCAGCGTAGGCGTTGATCCTCAACCGTACTTCCGTATCTTCAATCCCTTGCTGCAAAGCGAGAAGTTCGACCCTGATGGCGACTACATTCGCAAATGGATTCCTGAACTTAAGGGCCTTGACAACAAAGCAATCCATGATCCGTACGGTCGAGGCGCCGGCCCTAAGGCGAAGAAGGCCGGATATCCTGCGCCCATTGTTTCACATAAGGAGTGTCGGGATCGAACATTGACGGCATATAAAGAGGGGCTTGCGAGTGGGGAGTAGGTGGACATGAGCGTCGAGACCTGTAAGTGAGACTCCAGGAGGAGTGTGCCTCACTTTTGTATTACTATATAGGTTCGGGTCAGGTATACCTGTTTCAATGTCAATTGCCTGTTCTGGTTCAGGTCGGCGTATTGAGTGGAAAGGCGAACCCCAGAAGGTCGGATACAAATTTGGTGTATAAAATAGCGATAATCATATGATGGCATCTGGGCTACGACATACATTGCCCCCACCTCTGTTGCCCAATTTGCATGTTCCGCTTGTTCGACATCACACCAAGCTATAGACAGCAACTGCATGACCTGTGAGTCTCTCATCTGTTCGTATTTCTCATTCATTCACCGTTTGATCACCAACATCAAAACAGACTGCGGCCAGGAAAGAGCTGGGACCACAGTCCTAGACTCTACGCCGTGATTACATGCGATCGGTTAAAAGAGCTCAGCATCAGCTGCACTGAGACCAGGATAGTCACATAATCAAAATTTCATGTTAGACACGTATCTGTACCATAGCAAACGACTTGAGCGCTACAGCTTTTTCAGAGCCTTTGTCAATCTGCGGCACGGAGACTATCGAAGTAGTCCCAGAATCCTCGGAGTGGGCTGACGTATAAGGTCTGTCCGAGGAGACTTCGCTAGCCGTATCGTATGGGAATATCATGACCAGTTCATCACATCTTCAAACACAGATTCGGGATATCGTAATGTTGTCTCAAAATCGAGCCGAACGCCTCGAAGTGGATTTGCTAGATGCAGCCAACCCTAGTTTCTTTCACCCATTGCCTTCGTGTCCGAACCCAAAACCCTGTGGCCCATTCGTGTCAGAATCCCATGTTGAGGAATCTCAGAACCAGATGTCGAGTAGCTTTTCCCCACGCCTTGATCCTTTATCGCTGTCCGCTCCAGACAGCCTTGACGAGGCCATCGCGCTGGGCCAATCGGTTGAGGGAGTCGTCGCTCTCGCCCATAGCTCGGACGAAACCGCAGAGGGCGTAGACGTGGTTCTCGCCCTGGATGGCACGGCCGTTCTCGTCAACCTTGGCGATGGAGATCTGGACAGAGCCGTGATCCTTAGCCTTGATGATGCGGTTGGTGGCGCTGCACTTGCGGGGGACGTAACTGGTGATGCCGTATCAGTATCTTAATTGTTCCTTCGTAGGTCCAAACCCGATTTCCAAAGTGAGGTCTTACAGGTCCACAATCTCGCCGCGGTCGTTCTCCATTTTGGCTGATTTGAGAGGGGTGGTTTTGGGTGATTTTGAGTGGTTGTGTCGGCGGGAGGTGAGGTCGTCGCAAGGTGGGAGAAAGAGTAAACGTTTAAGGTGTTTTTTCAATTTTGTGGTGTGGGGCCTCACACAGGCCCTACCTGTTTGAAAGTTGAGGCCTGGAACGTCAGGTTAGTTTAGGTCCACGTGACAGAACTACGCTCGAATGAGAGTTGATAACATAGACCTTTCTGGCCATTAGTTTCTGATATGCAAATTGGCACTGGCGACAAAGATATGCACGAAAATCCGGCATAGAACAGTGCCAGATCTAATTGATGTAGAGAAAAATGGAAGACAGAATAGCGAGGCCTGGGTTCGAACTGAGAACCTCTTGCTGCTATTTTGCCACGTGACAACGCGTTTTCCAATCGCGAGGCAATCGCTAGCGTGGTCGTACTTTTGGCGAACCCCTTTGCCTGGGCGAACCATTCCATGACACCAAGACCAGCCAAGATTAGGCGTTCGTCTTCAGATCATAACCCCGCCACTCCCTGATTTTCAACCTCTCCCAACTCCAACACTATTCTGCTACGAACACCGGGCCTGAGATGCGCTCTGCGCTCTCGGTCCATCATCTCGAGAGTCATGGTATCCTCTGATGTCTTGAGATCGTCGCCCCTTGAGGGCACTAGACGTGCGCTTCATGACAATTCATCTTCCCCTGACCTCCCACCACTTCAGGACGTTTTGACAACAAAACCCGCAACTCAATCT
Organism: Fusarium graminum; assembly: GCA_013266165.1. NCBI lineage: Eukaryota > Fungi > Ascomycota > Sordariomycetes > Hypocreales > Nectriaceae > Fusarium > Fusarium graminum. Next base: position 50,253 of record JAAGWP010000374.1, read on the forward strand.
TCAGTACTAGGCAATAGAGCCACCCCTATCTCAATAGATGAATCATCTGGTTTTATCTCGGCAAGTCATTTGTATCAGGCAGTAGAACCGTTACCCAAGGCTGTCTTAACACCATTGGCAGCGTTCTCTCCGACAGTAGCTTGCCGTAATCAAGCGGCCAGCCCATCGAATGACATTACTTTCAATGGCGGATTCATAGCCGGGGATCCTGCTCCCCTGAAAGAGCTAGAAGAGCAGCAAGACGATATAGTGGTTGTGAAAATTACGGGTAAGGGTGCCAGGAAACCTCGCCAGCCGAAAGTGTCAAAGCCCGTGGCTTCTAAACGGGCTAAACCGAAGTCGGTAGCAAAGCCAAAGGCCTTAGGTAAAGGGGCGCCTGGCAAGGGCCTCTCCCCGACAGGGGATGATATTGGCAAAGATAACGAGGAAGACGAGACTAAGCCCAAGACCTCAAAGGCGAAGGCGAAGAAGACTGGTACTATGAGTAACCACTTCCCACCAACAGAGGAGTCCAACGTTTCTGAAGAGCGGAAACAGGTCGATGTGAATGAGCCCCTCCACCTGGAACAAGCACCCGCACGGAGATTGGATTGGACACCTCCAGCTCAGAAAACCGTTGTCAACGTTGAGTCAGATTCATCTGTTCTCAAAACGCTGGGCTCTTCCGAAGCGGGCCATCCTCTGCCTATCTTCAAGGATCTTGTCGAGGGCTACTCCTGCCTTGAAACGCCAGCGGATCCGGCTCCTCCGGCAATGTTGAGTACATCAGATGAGGACTCGAGTTTTTTGAAGAAACGGAAGCGCATTGAGCTTCTGGCAACCAAAGGAGCGAATTCAGCAGTAGTAGAACCAGATAAATCTCCTACCAAAAAAACCCCAAAGAAAAAGAAGCCCAGAACCATCACAGAGCTTGCAACAGCTGCGTACAGAGTACCTACTCAGCCAGATGCTTCTATACTTGATCATTTCCAGACAGCCAATAATGAGACAGTCCCTGCAGGTGATGCGCAGCCTAACACGAAGGGCAAAAGAGCTCAGAGGCGAAAAACGGTAAAGGCACCTAAAAAGAAAGTACCCCCCAAACCAGTATTATTGTCCCCTGGTGCAGCATTGGCACAGGTTGCCAATCAAGATTTTGTTTTCGGAACCTCCAGCCAGCTGGCTAGGGAAGAATCCCCAACAGTGCTGAGGGATCTTCAAGCTGCGTTGAGGCGGTCGAACCAGAATGACGATATAGACCTTGCCATACCTATCAATAGCGATGCTATCGACCCACCAGACCAACGAAGTAATCTTTGGGATGCGGCAGCCCGGGGGGCCGAAGGCGACCTTTTTGATGACGAAGTCATCAATCTGACAGAAGTTACATCACGACTTCCCCAGGAGGGCAATCATACGAATCCATTCGGGTATAATTTAGGAGAAGATGATTCAGTCATTGTCATGGACGGTCGTGTTTCCGATGACTATGAGCCATCTGCCAAGCTTCCTGACGCTATGCAATCGCCCGGTGAAAAGGCTGCGTATGCCTCCAGGGGCGGCTCTCCGTACTTTTCTGACAGTGACTTGTCGACTAGCATGAACATTCAACGCTTAGCACCTGAAAAAAAAGAGGATGGTCACGAACACGAGTTGGTTTCAGCAGTAGAGGCTAACGAATTACCCAAACTACCCGAACTCTCACCACAGCCACCACGACCCAAATATGAAACATTCACAGACATTCGGCTTGCAAGGGAAATAAAAAAGTTTGGATTCAAGCCTATCAAGCGAAGAAGCGCCATGATTGCCTTGCTCGACCAATGCTGGCAGAGTAAGGTTCGTATGGGTCAAGCAGGCCCTCAACCTAGTGCTAAGTCACCTGCTATTTCCAAGCCTCGCAAAAAGACAACCTCTCCCGCAACCCCGAGCAGTCAAAAGAAACCCAGAGGGCGCCCACGAAAGGATAGCATCAGTGCCTCAGAGCTGCAGGAGCCACCCCCGTCGGCCCAACCTCCTGAAACCCCCAAGAGACCTCGTGGCCTGCCAAAGAAAGACAGTTTGGGCTCACCACTGGGTACTCTTTCTCCTCGAAAACCTAAATCTATTTCACCATCCAAGCGAACGGCAACATCGCCTCGTGGTAGGAGAACTGGCAAGAAGTCTGTTATTGAGATACCTGACTCCGAGGACGATGAGGGTAACTTCGCATCTTCACCTGAAACCAACCTCGACCAAATGTTTTCTTCCCCACCTCCTCTGAATATGTCTCTCACCACCAATGACAGCACGGAACCTCCACTCACAGCGACCCCAACCGATCAAGAAGTGGCATTGTTTGAGCACATCACCAATGCCGTCAGATCAGCCCCGCGTACTACTGACCCACAAGAGCCATCATGGCATGAGAAGATACTGCTTTACGACCCAGTCGTGCTGGAAGACCTCGCAACATGGCTCAACACTGGCGAGCTCAGCCGTGTGGGCTATGATGGGGAAGTAAATCCAAACGACGTCAAGAAATGGTGCGAGTCGAAAAGTATATGCTGTCTATGGCGGGTCACCCATCGAGGCAAGGAACGAAAGCGAGTTTAATTCGCAAGGTAGCGCACATTGCTCTCTATCTCTTGATTTTTCTACAGTGACGTTATCAACAGCATGAGCTTGCATATATTTTGTGGACACTTTTTAAGCATATTGATATGGCGTTTGGCATCTCCGTTACAATGCGGCTCCAGTCGGGAGGAGGTTTAGATGATACAGTGCTTACGGCATGACTAGACGAAGACGAGCTCGACGTTTATACGACAACAATAATGAATACATTTAACATAACGACAGAGCCGCCTCTCGAAGGCGCAATTTCATATTTCCATTCTGGTTTCTCCATGTTCAAGTGCGCCTGCGCGGGTATCAATTCATCCCAATACTGCATGTTGGCTCAGTTCCTGGCGGCATTCTTATTTTTCCGACCCTTGCTCTGCCCAAACATCAGGCAACTCGGGTGGGCCAGCAATCCAAGTCTTGATGGATCTATGTCTGTTAACATCGAACGCAACGAAAATGAATCTGGGATGTCTCACTCAGATTGCTCAGACATAATGTGCCACAATAGGTCGAGAGTTTTTATGATGTTATAGAATATATTGGATGCTGGCAGGTCTTGGGAACCAGTGAATGAGGTTGTGCGAGTGCTTTACTGTTGGACAATTATTTTTTGTTATTGGGTTCCCTGGCGACTAATTTATATTTCCAACTAGTACCCCCTGAACCTAGCGAAGCTTGCTTCGCGCGTGGCAACACAACATCTTCAGAAATCGACTTCGATAACTCCATCGTCACCTATATCACCGGGCACCAATTACATCAAACCACATCGCTCACTTGCGGCTCTGCTCTTCCTGGGCTGCTCCGCTAGTAGCTCACATACCACACCATCACGCAGGAGGCTTGGGGACTGTATCCATGGTGTTGCGAGCAGATGTAACGCTGTTGATCGGTCTGCCCGCAAGATAATCAAGGGCAAAAGTCGCATGCCAATAACAATCCTTGGCACTTGCTTGCGTTGTTGAATAACCCAACCCAGTGCAGCTGAGCTGGCTGCATGGTTGACGCATAGCAGCCGGCTTCCTTATCGAGGAGAAGGACAAGGTTGGCACATCGAAGCGCCTCCCGTGATCCTGGGGTTGGTAATGGTTGCAGGAATTGTGACGATAATGGCTTTTACTTGCAGATCATGACAGCTCATCGGACATCTCGAACACTGCAGCTACAGTTCTCGGTGTCTAGGATATCTGTTGGAGCAAGCCGGGACGGATATATCCTTGCGGGCCATTCGTCAGATATGACCTCTATTGCATGGTCTGGGGGAGATGTGTTCACAGAAAAGGCTCCTTTGTGTTTTGCCGATGGTCACGCCTCTAAGATCATACCGGTCTTGGCGCTTCAACCCCGCCAACGGCCCGGTTAGCCAGAACCCTACTTCTGATATGCATCCCCCAGACCACACCAACTATCCCTTACTTCAGCCAGCGAATCAATCACCATGATAACTTGCCAACACCATGGCATGGCCGCCCAATTTGGCCTCCTCCGTGGGCAATTTGGGTACCATTTCATTACAGTGGCAAGATTGAGGCTCTGCCCTCAATGAATTTCGAGGTTGACACTCACGACCTCACCAAATACAGTATCTTGAATCGCCATCCCTGATGCGTACCGTACAGTTCCTACTTGTCGATTCCTCACTGGTGGAATCTTGAAACCAGTGGGAAAACTAAATCACGATCCCACACAGCGTTGGATCTCATCGCTACGCCATTGAGTAAGAATTAAGACTAACGAAGGAAACGATGGAAGGCTGGTGCTCACCACAGATGTCGGGTGTGAACATACCGCTGCCGACCATCGCAACAGGGGGTTTTGCAGGTGCGTTAGCTCCAAAGCTAGATTACGGAAGGGGAGCATGATCTGGCCCAGTATCCGTGTCTCGGTGCCAACTAAGCAAAGGAGCCACATTCCCTTTATCGCAGGCTCGCCGGCTCCGGTGCGGCTTCTTGACGCTGATGATACCCGGCTTTGATTCGCCTCCCGCCCGGCGTAGTGGGGCCGATCGGAATCCGTTTGATAGTAACGGGCTCTGATAACATTAGTTATAAAGGTTTCACGAGCCGTGAAAAAGGATATACGACATGTTTCAACCATCATCGCATGTCGAAAAGCACTGTATGAAACTAGAATGAGACCATCTCGATCGATATGTCACCACCATATGATCAGCTGCTGCCGAAAACGCAGCCTGACTCTGTGTGATAAGCAACACCAGAATCTCTATTGTTATCTTATACAGAAAAGGTTTTGATGTGTTTGATTCCGCTGTCAGGAAACAGGCGCATATCCTCGGCCTTGGATTCTGCCAATCGTAATTCTCAATTGGCGTTGCATCCCGTCTAATGGGATGCGTCAAGTGATACCAACTATCTGGGTTGCCTTAAACCTTCTCACCCACTATCATGACGTGCCGAAGGCGATCTCATGTCATGAAAGCTGGTAACTGTAAGGCGATCGGCTTGTGACTTATCAGAATTTGCCCCGTCTTTCAAGGAGGTTGGTTGAGAGGCGGGTTCTAGCACATTGCCTACTGCTTTACAAGTCTCACAATTTCCAATGCTGCAAGATCTGTGGTGTTGATAAAACTTGATCTAGTGACAGTTGTCTAATGGACTGGAACCTAGGCATCAAGGGTTCAAATTTTATGCAGACTGACGACATTGGTGCAGTCGAATCCGATGGGTTGATATCGACACGGTGGCCAATCACCGCTTCTGCATGTGAAGATGAATGGAAATTTCTAACTTTCCGTCAGGAGGTTGAGCTGAGCTTACTAGGTGGTGAGTAGCATCAGCTACTAACTTGCTTCGAGCAATAGCTTGAACTGGTGCGAGCTGGGCACAGCACTTATGCTCATATGAACTTAGTAAGAACCCGGACAGTCAAAGGCAAGCTCGGTGATAGCCGGGCTCGGTCTTTTGCTTATTTAACGGGTGCCAATAAGCTAGCGAATGCATTGACATGCGATGCTTGAACCGCTCGAATTATGACTCTTCCTCCTGCAATGAGACGCATGTAGGTGCAGTATCAGGTGTTGAAGTCACTCTTCGCAGGCCGTATAGTCAATGACCTCACAAGTCGGAAGGCTCGGGAGCCCAATTGATATCCTGCATGTCCAGTATATATATATTCACAATAGTTGACTGTACTTCAACGGTTCCATGGTTAATCCATTACTACGTAGAGAGAGTAATGTTAGCAGACGACGACATTCTACTTGGCTCAAGCGGAAGCATGATCTTGTGATGACGACAACGTTGATTCTGGAGTCGAGTGCTAATACCGAACGCGGAATTAGTGCTGACTTTGTTCTCTGGATGAATAATTGCAAACCCGTCCCATCAAATAAGAGCCCGTCTGGGAGCCGAGACTCTGAACGCTCACCCTGGTCCATGGCGCTAACCTCCCGCCATAGAGTAATCAATCAATCCATCGGCTAGGGCGCCCTAGACCAGCAAAAAGGTCCCCAGAAAGCTAGGCGCTTGCCGTAGGGCGCTGGTGCCAAGGCAGTGCAGGGCAGGCACCAAACCTAGGGACCTCTCAATAGAACCTGAAGCGATGAAAGGTGGGATACAACAAACGACCCGAGTCTAGGCCCCCACTCTCCCAATCGTTCCCATTCCTCCCACTGAAGTCTAGGCACTGACTGCACTCTTCATCTCGTCCAACGCTTTCTTTATGTTCCACAAAGACACACAGCCTTCTCAGCCTCTTCTTGGCTTTCCCCGGCTTCACGACAGGTACTCTCTTGCATGACTGACGTTGCGCCTTAGCACGTAGGTTCGCCTGCGTCACCGCACTTGCATCCGTATCATCCAACAAGATACGATAACTCGTCTGTCCATCCCAAGCCCGAGTTCGAGTCTGCGGACACTCCGTCTATCCTTTGCCCGATTGACTCAACACCTTTAGAACACCTAAACTCAAAAGCCGCTATCGCTTTCGCTGTCTGGTCAACGTCACACAATAATGGCCAATTACATGGACGGTTTGGCCCTCGGATACGGCTTCAGCAATGCCAGCGTATCCGAGGGGTTTGATTCTGCGCAACAATCCACAGCATCCCCCTCGTCCAATACCCAACAAGATGCTTCGTCCTACACGCAACCGACAACTTCTTTCCAAGGCAACGTTACTGTCTATCAGACGACAGGTCCAGATGCCCATACGGGTCCGATCCAACAACCCGGAAGCAACACCCCCGCCCTGAACCCACGATCATGCGTAACCTGTCGCCGCCGGAAGGTCCGTTGCGACAAGCAGATGCCGTGTTCCAACTGTCGTCGCGCACAGATTCCCTGTGTCTTCCCTGCCCCCGGGAGAGCGCCGCGGCAGCCGCGCCGAAAGGATCCTAACGCGCCCACCAAGAACTCAAGTCAGCGCGAGATCGAGTTGATGAAGAGGTTGAGGAAATTGGAGGGCATCGTGGAAGAGCTTAGCGGTCAGATCGAGGTTGAGTCTGGGGGTAAAGGCCCCTCATCAGCTAGTTCGCCCGAGGCTGCACATGCAGCTCAAACCACCTCCTTTGAGACACCGGCACATAATCCTCAAAGGCAACTATCGAACGCATCTTCTCATCCTGGCAACCTAGGACTTGTTGGTGACAGCCCACGGGGTAGTGAGGCTACAAGCGAGCAGAGCGAGACGGCGCGCAAAAACATGCATAAAAAGTTTGGGCGACTAGTTTTGAACGACACAGTCGGGAGTCGCAGATACGTCAGCCATGGATTTTGGTCAAAACTTAATGATGAGGTTGGTTTATTTCCAACCGTCACAACTGCGTAGCTAACCTAGCATCCAGCTCGATCTGATACGAGAAGAAACACAAAGACTCACTGATGAGGACTTTGATGATTCAGAAGAAGAAACTCCTGATAACTCACCAGCAGCTGCACTCTCCGCGAACCACAACGCCTTCATCTTTGGATATCGCACTGCAGATGTGGACTTGGAGAATCACTGGCCTCTGCCTTCGCATATCCCGTTCCTGTGGTCTGTATATCAGGATAATGTGGAGCCATTGCTCAAAGTGCTGCATATACCAACAATGGAGCCTATCTTTCGAGATGCGAGAAAAGACCGCAAACAGCTATCACCTGCGCATGAGGCACTGGTATGGTCAATATACTATGCTGCCATCATGTCACTGGAACCCGAGGAGGTATGATAAAGTCCACTACTTTGGGCATGAGAACGATACTAACTCCCCAACCTCAGGTACAAGCCAACCTTGGCATGAACAAAGAGGATTCTCTTGTACAATACCGGTTCGCGGTCGAACAAGCCCTTGCTAAGGCCAACTTCCTCAACTCATTAGACACCACGATTATCCAGGCTTTTCTCATCTTCCTCTTTGTGGTCAAGGGTCAAGATCAGAGTCGATTTTGTTGGTCTTTAACCGGCTTGGTAGCCCATCTTGCTCAAGGCATGGGCCTTCACCGCGATGGTTCTCACTTCGGATTGAGCCCCTTTGAAACAGAAATGCGAAGGCGCCTTTGGTGGACATTACTTCTGTTGGATCTTAGATCTGCCGACGATCTGGGTACTGACCTCATTATTCAGGAATATAACTACGATACGCAGATGCCTAGTAATATCAACGATACCGACATAAAACCCGATTCAACAGAGTCTCCAGAGCCGAGAGAGGGTCACTCGGACTGTGCGCTGGCGCTTATTCGTTTTGAAATCGCAGGCTTTGGCAGACGCCTTCTTCGACTCTCGTCTGCATCCATGTCGTTCTGCCCCAACGGCACGGCTTATGAAAACACGAGTCTTGCAGAACGAGAGCGTATGCTTATCGATGTTTACGAAAAAGTCGAGCACAAGTTCTTAAAGCACGTCACGGGTGACGCGGATCCTCTATACTGGGTGGCAGCCTCTATCGCTCGCATCATCATGGCCAAAATGACTCTGGTCATCTATCAGCCTGCGCTCTTCCCAGGTTCAGACAGCGAGATTTCGCTCTCAGAGGAGGCGCGAGAGCGTGCCTACTTGGCAGCAATCGAAATAACCGAATACAACCATATCTTGAATAGCGATCCAAGATGTAAACAGTTTAAGTGGCTGTTCAGAGGATATACCAACTGGTCAGCTATGGCCTACTTTCTCATAGCCAGTTGCCGTCGGCCATGGACCCCTCTTGTGGAACGTGGATGGCAGGCTCTTAATGGATATGAAGGCCACCCAGCTCTTCTCCCAAAGAGTGCCGACCTTGCAGCGGTTGTGATGCCTATTAGGAAGCTTTATTTGCGAGCCCAAAGGTACCGTGCAGCAGAAATTACCCGGCTTCGCAGCAACCCCGAGGAAGCGCGTCGGCTGGAATTTGAGGAGAGGAACAACCCCAGCTACCAAACCCGGTTTGGGCAAGATGCCGACGGGGCTATCAACAAGATGGAAGAAATAAGGGATAGCTGGAGACATATAGTGCGAGCCGATGGGAGCAACATACCAATGTCTACCCCTGCCGAAATGAGCCCCGTAGCACCGCCAGCAATGCTTCAACCGCAACCGCAAATTCCGTCCCGTCCTCGAACACCTCTGGCCAACGATGTACCGGGAAGTCTGGATCTCTCCGATACGACCATGGGCTTCATGAACGAGATGATGGCACAAGACACCACTTTTCCAATTAACTTCTGGCCCTTAAATGATGTTGGCTCGGCCCAGATAAAGGCTATGACAACAGGAGCAACGCCGATGCCAGCTGTCAATCAGTTGCCGCAACAGCACACAACACAAGCAGGGGATCTCGGTCAGCAATTTTCCCTGGGCGCTATGCAATTACCTAAAGACGACAGCCTAACTCCTTATTTCTGGAATGGCCCGTTCCCGTCTGCAAATACAAATTATGACAACATGGGCCTGGACGACGTTGATATGATTGGGGAAGATTTCAACTGGCACAGTTGGAGCCAGAATGTTCGCGGCTTATAGAAGGAGACCTTGAAGAGATGATCGTTTAGCGAAGACCACGTTGGGTAATGGAAGATGATGTACATGCTATACAATGAGAGTTGATGCGCGCGTATGATACGGTTGATACCCGATGGGATTGAGAGAGAGATATTGCGAACTTGGACAATATTCTATCCATATTCCTTGCTGTGTTTGGTGCGCTGGCTATAGGTCGTAATCACCTCTCTTTCCTTCATCCCATCTTTCCGCAATGCATCCTAAGGAGTTAGGTGTCTACTGATTACCTTACCTAAGAATTAGACAAGTTTTGCGCACTTCATTCTTCGTATGCCGCAGCACAAACCATGCCAATTTACCGTAATTATCCATGATATCAGCTGGTCCCACAGCACTCGAGTCAACTGCAATGCGTAGATATTGACACCTATCTTCACGATCTTGTCCGATGCAGACCACTCCGAAACCAAACTTGAGGAGCAGGGCGTTGAGGATCAGGCGACACATCCGACCGTTACCGTCAGCAAAGGGGTGGATGTTGACGAACTGGTGGCAGTATTTGCTCGCCAGTGTCACTGAATCCATCGCTCGCGATTCCACGTCGCGGTTGAGTGACTTGATCATGCTGTCCATTGCAGAAGGGACTCGCCCCATGTCCATGAAAACGTGAGAACCGCACTGGACATTCCAATCTCGATATCTACCGCTGTATTGCGTCCACGGAGTAATTTCGTCGATGTTGATCTTGTATGTCAAGATATAATGGGCTCCCTTGATGACTTCCACCGACAGTGGCTCATGTTTCCCAACGTTGTCGAACATATACCTTGCTGCCATTACATGCTGGACGGTTTCCCGGTAACTCTGTAGGATCTTTGCGTGGCCATCCGGTAGGCTCCTGCTTTCCAGATGTTGTTTAATTTCGTCATACTCGGGGTCCGTCTCGGTGATATCCGTCACCTCCTCCACAGTCTTATCAAGATCGGTGCGACAGAGTCTGCGTGTGGTTTCGAGACTGGCTCCGGCAAACTCGATCATATTGGAGCCATAGACCATTCTACTGAGTTGCTCCACACGGAATTCCTTGAGGGCTTCTTCCTGCTTCCTTGACTTCGTTTCTTGAAGGTCTGAAAGCTCGGAAAGTATGGTACGAAGTTCGTGATCAATTGCATCAGGGTTTGCGTATCCTGAAGCTTTTATGCTGTTTGTGGTAGAAGCCATACTTGGAGAAGACATTATGGAGGGAGACGAGTGTAGTGTTTGAGTGTCAGAATTTGACTGTTGATTGAATACTAAAAAAACAAGAGATGTGTCGGGGGAGACGCTCTTTTTTTATAAGTTTTCTTCATAGAGTTTTGGCTCGCGACAGAATTTATGGTCACTTTATCTCGAGTTTGATATAATTACCTCAATTTAGTTAATTTATGCTTAAAGTTTGTAGGAAATTCTTTAAAACTTTATGAAGTTTTGCAAAATTTGGTCCATCTATCTCATAACTGTGTAACATCTACTCACACTCCAAGAAGATAAAGTGAAGCTATATACAGTCGGACATTGCGTCCTGTTCATGTCAAATCATAGTTTCTCATCAAGGTCTTTACTCTTTCTTTCTTCCTCCAGGACATCTTCTCTTGTCCGAATTTCAACGTTAGTAGGTCCACCTTTGCCAAAGTTGACAAGAACCACACGCTCCCAATCGCCTCCTCTATCAGAGCCTCTGAGCTCAGGGCCTGGCTTATCTAGTCCTAGAACAATCCTCTTATCGGATTTCCGTATGAAAAGGTTATGAGGGCTCATAACTTTGTCGCCCCAGGGAATCGTAGATGTCTTGTGTCCCTGCCCCTTTTCTGTCTCTGCTGTGGGTACTTGTCCTAGAAATGACAATAGCTTTTCTCGTTGTGCTTTGATGAGGAGAGTATCTGGCTCTTCTGAGGACTGGCTCGGATTTTGAAAGATCTTGTCGACGAGTGTGAGAAGATATGCCTGTGGTGGGAAGAGAATGATGCTGTTTGTGGCAGCGCGAGACAGGAAGGATTCAGCAGGCGCAAAGAGGGCGGCCGTGTGTTCAACACCATTGTCGGCTGTTGGGATCAGCATCTCCGAAGGCATATCGGTACGTGACTGTGGGAGCATGTAGAGATACATTTGGGTTGTGAAGCGTTTGGCGTTGGTTGCTGGTGTAATCCAGCGAGTGAAGGGAATGAGGCCGTCTAAAAGCTTGGTCAACATTGGCCTTATCTTATGTTCAGAATCGATTTATTCTCACCAAGATCTGGCTCAGCACCTACTAACTTCAGCCACTCCATAAATTTGACATGGTTTCCATGTATCTGTTTCCTTGCAGTGTCTCTATCCTCAGTGCTCAGATTTATGAGCTCATTGTCCTTCTTAGCCAACAGAATGCCCGTCTCTTCAAACGTCTCTCTGATAGCGCCTATCCTGTACGCGAGACCATCGTGATGTCTCTCTGGCGAGTCTTCAGCTGGGATGTAGCCGTCATGGTAAGGGTCTAAGTTCCCTCCAGGAAAGACGTGTGCTGATGCGAATGATGTAGACGTGTGTACGCGGTGAAGGAGGAGGACCTCGTTAATTGGCGAGACCAGAAGTACTGAGGAACTAGGTCGTGGCTCCGAAGGCAGAGGTTTATCTTTTGAAGTGGATAGTGGCCGGGAAGTCATGATGGGCAGAGCGAGCTTAGGGGTGAAGTTATATCTACTAGCAGTCAAATTGGTAGCACAAAAAAGTTGTCGCGACGGAGACCGTCTTAAGGCAGAGAGGAGAAAAGACATGAGTTCCAGCTATGTCAGTCAAAATATGGCCAATAGATCGCAACACAGCTTGTATTGACTAGGTAGGTACTTTACTTCATATGGACATGTGAGGGTTTGAGCGCGGTCCAAGTGACGTCGAGCCGAGGTCCCGCTTGGCGGTGGACGATCGGCTCCGAGTCACCGGGCGGTTACGCGGGGTCCGGCCAGACTTGGTATAAGCCGGTTGGATCAACTTGGATGCAATCAGTTAGGCATTGATCGAGTCAATGGTTTTTAGACATTGATTGATGTGTTCGTATTAGTTAATTATGCTAATTATTTTCTTTTTCTTTGGTTTGTTGGTCTACGTAACGGTATCCCGTAATGCATAGAGACAAAGATGGGTCAATGAATATGCCGATATCTCATACCATGCTCAAACAACCACTATGGAATGGGTGAAGGACGGATCAAACGAAAAATGACAGGACTAGTGTATCTTTCTAATACATGTTTATTTTCAATTGTCCATGGTACAAGCCTGGTCATGTTTAAATCTTTTGTCCATGCAAGGGCTCCAGGGTAGACAGAGTCTGAGTATTAATTTGACTTGAAGGAATCACCCTGGTAACTAAGTCTCTTGTATACCCGATCAACAAGTATTGTGCATTGCTTTAAAGATTTAAAGTAATCGAAGGAGACAAAAAGCTACTGGTTCAGTTCACCAACTCGAAAAAAAACACAAAAAAAGATAGCACTTCTCAATCTTGATATAGTATTATAGGAACAGCCCGATGCGGGGGTCGAACCCGCAACCTTGAGATCGCGTACTCGTAAGAGTCTCACGCTCTACCGATTGAGCTAACCGGGCGTG